>JAXIVJ010014448.1:32500-34365 GCA_036785665.1 Chirona hameri | reverse complement strand
AAACGTAATTTGGCAGCCCATATATTTCACTCAAGCACAGTGCATACGCTTATCACTTTTGAAACGTATGGTATTTTCACGAGGAGATTGGCTCAGTAGCGCGAATGTGAACACCATTTCACTGACATCCCCCGCTGCCTCGGAAAGAAACCGGCGTGGTTGACTTCACGTGGACGCATCAGTACGCACGCGCTGACCAGGCCGCCCCGAAATCTCAATCTGGATCTAATGCGCCAATAAATATCCCTTCAGCTCCTTCTCCTCCGCCAACACCAGCCGACCGATTCGTCCCTCCTCGCAGCATCATCACCATCAGACTTCATCCCCGTCACCGGCTCCGTCTAGAAATGGAGCGGGTTCTGCGGCTCCGGGTAGCTGTAGCCGCACGGCTTCTTCACCGTCTCCGTCTTGGTAGTGTACTTGGGCACGACGGAGGTCAACGTGGCCGTGACCGTCTGGTAGTTGGTCACGGTGCGGTACTGTACCTGCTGGCGGACCTGACCGGGCACCGTGGCGTACCTCACCTCCGTGTTGTACACGGTGCGGACCACGGGGTAGACCTGCACGCGGCTGGTGATGGTCTTCGTGTTAGTGACGACCACGGGACGCGGCACATCCACCGTCTGGGTCTTGGTGTAGTAGCGCGGCTCCAGCTTGGTACTGACGATAACCTTCGGCACCACCTGGGTGGTGTATTGCGTGCTGGTCACCGTCACCTCGACCGGCACGCGCTGCTGCACCGTCTTGGTGAGCACGCGCGTGCTGTAGCGCACCTCGGTCTTGACCACCGGCTGGGTGCGGTACTGGGTGCGGGTGATCGTCTCGGTCGGGCCCGGGATCCGCACGGTGCGGTACACGGTGGTGTAGGCTGTCTCGTACTTGGTGCGGTACACGGCCGGCAGCTGCTGCGTCACCGGGCGGGTCTGCACCACCTGCTGCGTCTTGGTGACGTACTGCGTCGGTCCGGGCACCACGACCGTCGTCACCGCCTGCATGTACTTGGGCACGTACTGCGTCTCCACGTTCACCTTCGTGACGACCCTGGTGTTGAACAGCGTGGTCGGCTGCACCACGGTCGTGTAGATGGTGCGGTAGACATCCTTCACCACCTCCTTCTTCAGCACCTTCTGCACGGGGTTCTCCACCAGCCTGGTCTGGCCGGGGATCTGCACCACGCGGGTGCTGTACCGTACGCGGGTGTTGGTGACCACAGTCGTGCGGTACACGTATGTCGGCACCTCAGTGACTGCTGTCTTGACGATCTCCGACGGTACGACACGGGTCGAAACCACCTGGTGCGTCGTGTAGCGGACGTCGGTCTTCACCACCGGCTGGACCACGGTGCGCGTCACGTATTGCACCTTGTACTCGGTGACGGGTGGCGGCGCCGGCGGACACTGCGGCGGCAGGTAGCCCCCGGGCAGTGACAGCCGGTCGGCGGTGACGGCCGCGGCCAGCACCAGCAGCGTCACGCAGCGGAGCATCCTGAAACCAGGGTCCGAGCGGGATGAGTGACAGCAGCGGCGTTGGACTGGGCCAGATGACGAGCGGACGAGTCCAACGCTGCCGGCTCACCCCGCTCGTACTCTCTGGCCCAGGACGCCACGTGCGTACGGTCACGTGACCGGCCGCCGCGGTGACGCACACCGCGCCTGACCGGTCACGTGACTGGCGGGTTGGTGGAACATTGCCAAAAGCGGCCGCAGGCGATAGTTTGGCGGCACGGTGCGCAGCATATAACACATAAAATGCGATTGTTGTTTGATTTTTATGCTCATAGAACGTATTGCTATAAAGGTCCATATCAGTTATAAAATATGAAAAATGTTGGTGGGTATTTTGTTTGTAAAAGGTATTGTTACATT
>JAXIVJ010014447.1:0-34368 GCA_036785665.1 Chirona hameri | reverse complement strand
ACGCCGCGCCAGTAAAAGCCGCCCACCGCCCCGACGTGGCCCCAGCCCAAAGTCAAACATGTTGCCCCCATGAATTATAGCTGTATAGCTGGGCGGCAGACAGGCCAGCGATTCATCCATTCCGCGGGGGAGCGTCGACTGGCAATTACCCCGGGTTGTCGGCGCGTGCTCCTGTGTGCGTATCCCTGGCGCCATGTTTAGAACCCCCTCTTGGGCTCCGTCTGACCCCCACCATCATCAGACCCCCCCCCCCCCCCCCCCCCCCCCCACGGCGCCAGTCAGTCCCGTGGTAATCTCCGGCCGACAATTATCGGGTGAACAGGGCCGGCTTGGGGCCGGCTTGGGGCCGACAGAGCTCGATCTCGGGACCGGCAAAGGAGAGGATCAGGACCGTCTCTGTGCCTCGTACCGTCTCGTCTCCCGTGTCTGTGCCCCCGTCGCGTTCCTATGTCCTGGTACTGTACCGTACCGTACCGTACCGTCTCGTCCCGCCTCTCAGCTCAGACGGCTGATGACTGAGCTGATACAGTGACGGGCAGCCGCCGGTCAGGCACCGGCGTTCAGACGGCGCCTGTCCCGACCGCCAGACGGTCACCGGACGGTCACCGGACGGTCACCGGACGGCGGTGGCCGGACGATGGGACGGTGAAACGGTGGCATAGCAGGACCTGGGATGAGCGGCTCACGGGGCTGTGAGCCTGTGGCAGATCGACTCTGAGATCCGCCGAGGGGACGTGGTCAGGGTCGGTGCGATACGAGCCTTCCCACCACAGCCACCCTGACCTGGATCCCGGTCCGTTTCTGTACAGTCTGTGGAACATCTGCTGCTCATTGCGGTGTGGTCGAGCGGGATGACGTCACCACACCTGGATCGCTGAGAAATTAGGCACCACATACGGTGTTGTGAGCGCGCACATGGTCAGAACTGTGACCCGAAAGCAGCTCCAGCGCCGTGACCGAGAGGCAATTCATAATGTGGTGAGCAGGTGATTCATAATGTGGTGAGCAGGTGATTAATAATGTGGTGAGCAGGTGATCCATAATGTGGTGAGCAGGTGATCCATAATGTGGTGAGCAGGTGATCCATAATGTGGTGAGCAGGGGATTCATAATGTGGTGAGCAGGTGATTCATAATGTGGTGAGCAGGTGATTCATAATGTGGTGAGCAGGTGATTCATAATGTGGTGAGCAGGTGATTCATAATGTGGTGAGCAGGTGATCCATAATGTGGTGAGCAGGTGATCCATAATGTGGTGAGCAGGTGATCCATAATGTGGTGAGCAGGTGATTCATAATGTGGTGAGCAGGTGATTCATAATGTGGTGAGCAGGTGATTCATAATGTGGTGAGCAGGTGATTCATAATGTGGTGAGCAGGTGATTCATAATGTGGTGAGCAGGTGATCCATAATGTGGTGAGCAGGTGATTCATAATGTGGTGAGCAGGTGATCCATAATGTGGTGAGCAGGTGATTCATAATGTGGTGAGCAGGTGATCCATAATGTGGTGAGCAGGTGATTCATAATGTGGTGAGCAGGTGATCCATAATGTGGTGGGCAGGTGATTCATAATGTGGTGAGCAGGTGATCCATAATGTGGTGAGCAGGTGATCCATAATGTGGTGAGCAGGTGATTCATAATGTGGTG
The DNA here is from genome assembly GCA_036785665.1 of Chirona hameri. Classification (NCBI taxonomy): domain Eukaryota; kingdom Metazoa; phylum Arthropoda; class Thecostraca; order Balanomorpha; family Balanidae; genus Chirona; species Chirona hameri. Next base: position 32,720 of record JAXIVJ010014447.1, on the reverse strand, counting down.
AGCAGGTGATTCATAATGTGGTGAGCAGGTGATTCATAATGTGGTGAGCAGGTGATTCATAATGTGGTGAGCAGGTGATTCATAATGTGGTGAGCAGGTGATTCATAATGTGGTGAGCAGGTGATTCATAATGTGGTGAGCAGGTGATCCGATCTCTCACCATGGTTAGCAGGTGATCCGATCTCTCACCATGGTTAGCCACTATGGTGAGCAGGTGATCCGATCTCTCACTATGGTTAGCAGGTGATCCGATCTCTCACCATGGTTAGTGATCCGATCTCTCACCATGGTTAGTGATCCGATCTCTCACCATGGTTAGAGATCCGATCTCTCACCATGGTTAGCAGGTGATCCGATCCCTCACCATGGTTAGCCACTATGGTGAGCAGGTGATCCGATCTCTCACCATGGTTAGCAGGTGATCCGATCTCTCACCATGGTTAGCCACTATGGTGAGCAGGTGATCCGATCTCTCACCATGGTTAGCAGGTGATCCGATCTCTCACCATGGTTAGTGATCCGATCTCTCACCATGGTTAGTGATCCGATCTCTCACCATGGTTAGCAGGTGATCCGATCTCTCACCATGGTTAGTGATCCGATCTCTCACCATGGTTAGCAGGTGATCCGATCTCTCACCATGGTTAGCCACTATGGTGAGCAGGTGATCCGATCTCTCACCATGGTTAGCAGGTGATCCGATCTCTCACCATGGTTAGCAGGTGATCCGATCTCTCACCATGGTTAGCAGGTGATCCGATCTCTCACCATGGTTAGCCACTATGGTGAGCAGGTGATCCGATCTCTCACCATGGTTAGCAGGTGATCCGATCTCTCACCATGGTTAGCCACTATGGTGAGCAGGTGATCCGATCTCTCACCATGGTTAGCAGGTGATCCGATCTCTCACCATGGTTAGCCACTATGGTGAGCAGGTGATCCGATCTCTCACCATGGTTAGCCACTATTTGAGAAAGAAAGCCCTATTTCCCTAGTCTCAGACTTGAAAGTGAAAGCGCGTAAGTCGGGTAATAAACTCCGTAGCTCAGCGAACCTCACACAATTCGAGCCACATCGTGTCAGCAAAAAAAACATAGTTTGGTCCCTAGCAACAGGTCAGTTTTTTAGCGCCACTCTGCGCAGTAAAGAGTTACACGGCACGCGCCAGCCGGTTTTCCATTAGATGAAAAGCAACATCTGACGCTCAGATGGCGTCAGGTAACGCCATATTGCTGTATCGCTCCACTCAAAGTACGTCTCCGCAGTGCTAACATGCGCACAGGTGCGGTGAGGTACGCAATGACATGAATTGCGCTGTAGTGACCCATATATTGTCTTGCTGTGCGCTCGTATATCGTGCCGTGCTACAGAATGTCCATCATTTTTGGACAGATTCGGCTGTGAAGCGAACAGGACCAGTGACAACATTCCTGGTCTTTTTACTCGGCCGTTTAGCTGCCAGCTGCAATGAAATGTGTCGTGTTGGTACATGCGCTCAGATTTATTGTGATGGCATTGCTTTGACACAGGAAGTTTGCGTATAACGGAACGGTGTATGTAGTCTTGCAGATATTGGACTTTACATCACCTAATCCCTCGTTTTTTTGGCACAAATTGAAAAGCAGATCGCGTTGGTAGAACCCGTAGCAGTAGGTACAGGTTGTACAGATACCGTCGTCTGATAAATATGTGTTACCTTCTCTCGGCCGTTTCAACATAGCGACACCTAATATCATCTGAGTTTACCTGCAACGCTGGCTGGGTTTCTACCTTCCTTTCATCCCGGGCCAAATCGGAGATAAACTCCACAGCCGGGCTGTTCACGCCAGCTGGCGCAGCTCCCACCTGCCGGAACTACCGCGGTGGCCCGTCACTCAGTCACCGCGTCAACACCCCGACACCGGCCCGTCCCTCAGTCACCGCGTCAACAGCCCGACACCTGCCCGTCCCTCAGTCACCGCGCCAACACCCCGACACACCGGCCCGTCCCTCAGTCACCGCGCCAACACCCCGACACGGCGGCCGTCCCTCAGTCACCGCGTCAACACCCCGACACAGCGGCCGTCACTCAGTCACCGCGTCAACACCCCGACACAGCGGCCGTCACTCAGTCACCGCGACAACACCCCGACACGGCGGCCTTCATCGACCCGCAGTCACCGCACCAACACCCCGACACGGCGGCCGTCATCGGCCCGTCCCTCAGTCACCGCGTCAACACCCCGACACGGCGGCCGTCACCGGCCCGTCCCTCAGTCACCGCGTCAACACCCCGACACGGCGGCCGTCACCGCGTCAACTCCCCGACACGGCGGCCGTCACCGGACCGTCCCTCAGTCACCGCGTCAACACCCCGACACGACTGCCGTCACCGCGTCAACACCCCGACACGGCGGCCGTCACCGGCCCGTCCCTCAGTCACCGCGTCAACACCCCGACACGGGGCCCGTCCCTCAGTCACCGCGTCAACACCCGGACACGGCGGCCGTCACCGGCCCGTCCCTCAGTCACCGCGCCAACACCCCGACACGGCGGCCGTCCCTCAGTCACCGCGTCAACACCCCGACACGGCGGCCGTCCCTCAGTCACCGCGTCAACACCCCGACACGGCGACCGTCCCTCAGTCACCGCGTCAACACCCCGACACGGCGGCCGTCCCTCAGTCACCGCGTCAACACCCCGACACGGCGGCCGTCCCTCAGTCACCGCGTCAACACCCCGACACAGCGGCCGTCACTCAGTCACCGCGACAACACCCCGACACGGCGGCCGTCATCGACCCTCAGTCACCGCGTCAACACCCCGACACGGCGGCCGTCATCGGCCCGTCCCTCAGTCACCGCGTCAACACCCCGACACGGCGGCCGTCATCGGCCCGTCCCTCAGTCACCGCATCAACACCCCGACACGGCGGCCGTCACCTCAGTCACCGCGTCAACACCCCGACACGGCGGCCGTCACCGCGTCAACTCCGCGACACGGCGGCCGTCACCGGCCCGTCCCTCAGTCACCGCGTCAACACCCCGACACGGCTGCCGTCACCGCGTCAACACCCCGACATGGCGGCCGTCACCGGCCCGTCCCTCAGTCACCGCGTCAACACCCCGACACAGCGGCCGTCACCGGCCGGTCCCTCAGTCACCGCGTCAACACCCCGACACGGCGGCCGTCACCGGCCCGTCCCTCAGTCAGCGCGTCAACACTCCGACACAGCGTCCGTCACCGGCCCGTCCCTCAGTCACCGCGTCAATACCCCGACACAGTGTCCGTCACCGGCCCGTCCCCCAGTCACCGCGTCAACAGCCCGACACGGCGGCCGTCATCAGTCACCGCGACAACACCCCGACACGGCGGCCGTCATCGGCCCGTCCCTCAGTCACCGCGTCAATACCCCGACACGGCGGCCGTCATCGGCCCGTCCCTCAGTCACCGCGTCAACACCCCGACACGGCGGCCGTCACCGCGTCAACTCCCCGACACGGCGGCCGTCACCGGCCCGTCCCTCAGTCACCGCGTCAACACCCCGACACGACTGCCGTCACCGCGTCAACACCCCGACACGGCGGCCGTCACCGGCCCGTCCCTCAGTCACCGCGTCAACACCTCGACACGGCGGCCGTCACCAGCCCGTCCCTCAGTCACCGCGTCAACACCCCGACACGGCGGCCGTCATCGGCCCGTCCCTCAGTCACCGCGTCAACACCCCGACACGGCTGCCGTCACCGCGTCAACACCCCGACATGGCGGCCGTCACCGGGCCGGTGACTGAGGGACGGTCCCTCAGTCACCGCGTCAACACCCCGACACGGCGGCCGTCACCGGCCCGTCCCTCAGTCACCGCGTCAACACTCCGACACAGCGGCCGTCACCGGCCCGTCCCTCAGTCACCGCGTCAACACCCCGACACAGCGTCCGTCACCGGCCCGTCCCCCAGTCACCGCGTCAACAGCCCGACACGGCGGCCGTCATCAGCCACCGCGACAACACCCAGACACGGCGGCCGTCACCGGCCCGTCCCTCAGTCACCGCGTCAACAGCCCGACACGGCGGCCGTCACCGGCCCGTCACCTCAGTCACCGTGTCAACACTCCGACACGGCGGCCGTCACCGGTCCGTCCCTCAGTCACCGTGTCAACACTCCGACACAGCGTCCGTCACCGGCCCGTCCCTCAGTCACCGCGTCAACACCCCGACATGGCGGCCGTCACCGGCCCGTCACCTCAGTCACCGCGTCAACACCCCGACACGGCGGCCGTCACCGCGTCAACTCCCCGACACGGCGGCCGTCACCGGCCCGTCCCTCAGTCACCGCGTCAACACCCCGACACGGCGGCCGTCACCGGCCGGTCCCTCAGTCACCGCGTCAACAGCCCGACACAGCGGCCGTCACCGGCCCGTCCCTCAGTCACCGCGTCAACACCCCGATACAGCGTCCGTCACCGGCCCGTCCCCCAGTCACCGCGTCAACACCCCGACACGGGACCCGACACTCAGTCACCGCGTCAACACCCCGACACGGTGGCCGTCACCGGCCCGTCCTCTCAGTCACCGCGCCAACACCCCGACACGGCGGCCGACCCCAGAGAGGCCTCGGGCGTCCCGCGCGCCGCTCCCCAGTCTCCGTCGGGGGCGGACCGAGGATCGATCAGAGGCAGACGGGGCGTCGGCGACCGGTCCGAGTGATCCCCGACGAGCCCCGGGGACCCCCAGGGACTCCCACGAGACCCCCAGGGACCCCGGGGCCCACCCCCGGGGAGGCGGCGGCGGGGGGCGGGTCTGTAAACATGCCCACCCGGGCCGGCCGACCGCCGTGCGCCGAGCTCGTTTTCCCTCAGCTGGCGCCGCCGCCTGACCGCCGCGCCGTGTGTGATTCGAGGCGATTACCCCGAGCTTGCCGGCCGTTTTCCTCGCGAGTCACCTTGATAGCCCACCGCCGCAACCACGGCCGCAACACCGCCACACCGCCGCTGTTTCTTCAACACCCAGCCGCCCAATCCGCCAGCCGCTAGGTTGGCCGCAGTGGCCAGTGACTGGCTAGTTCCGCCGCCGGCCGCCAGGCGGCGGGCAGGTCTGCCGTGTGCCGGCGGCGGCCGACGCGGCCGATGCTGCTGGCGCCAGTGCCGGTCCGGACCTGAGTCGGGGAGGAGCATACGGGCGCGTGTGTCGAGCCGTCCCTCCAACCCTCAGCCGCGGCGCGCTCAGGGATTCCACAGAGTGCCTCCAGTGAGCGGACGGAGCGCGGACAGTGTGATAGTGTGATCGCCGTGCGGCGAGTGGCCTGTGAGTGAGAGACGGACGCCGCTGAGGACCGCTGTGTGGAGCGGTGAGGTGCAGACATAGCGGACGGACTCCGCCCATGCTGGGCTCGCGCGGCGCGGCGCCGCCACGGGATGCGAGCAGCACCAGTCGCGCTGCGAAGGAATAATGTCAGCGCAGGCGGGCCGTCTGGCTCAAATCGGACCCCTCGTGTCTGGTGAGTGGCCGAGATTTGTGACCTGGGGCACATCTGCCAAGGGTGGCTCAATAGCGTCCGACGGCGGTCCTTCCGTCTGGCGTCCCCTTCCATTTCCCCCGTCGGCCGCGAATCAATCAAACGCCGACCCATACAGATCCCGAAATACGCTGACGTCCGCGCGTTGGTCGCGCCCGGAGAGCCGAGTCAGACCGGGGTGGGAGGACGGACCGGACCGGCGAGCGTTTTTTCACTCGGATAATTCGAATTGCGCCGAGGGGATCGATTGTGCGGCTCAAGGTCTTCCCGGCGCGACCCCACACCCACATTCCCTTTCATCGGGCCCTGACTGGGCCCTGTCGTTAAGGTTATCTCTCGGTCGGGGTTCGGGCGGCGGGCGCGGACAATCCGGGGCGAGAAGAACCTCCTCCGGGACGGGCCGCAGTGCCAGTTAACGACCAGGTGTTGTGGGGCGGAGGGGCGGCGACGGTGGCGGCGCGAGACGCCCGCTGTTCGGCCCGCCCCGCCCTGCCCGGGTACCACCCTGCCTCACACCGCCAGTCGCGGACCCGTCGGTCGACCTGGCGACCTTCGCAGCCGACCGATGTAGCGATGTGACGTTTTCCTCCACCGCCAGTATCGGTAACTGCGCCGTAATACGGTCGCGAACGTGTCGGGGTGGTCATACGGAGTGGCGAAATGGTCTGGGTGGCGCCAGCAGTAGCAGGTGCTGGTCTGTTGCCCACCCCACCACCGGGCCGCCACTGCCGCCTCCGCACCCGCCAGCTGACGGAAGTCAAGACGGAACGGCGCGAGTCTGCCTCGCAGGTGTCGCCGTCGCGCACACACACACAGACAGACACACACGTGCACGCGCGCGCGCACGCACACACGGGCTAGTAGCATGCCACATACCGGCGGAGCACCGCCATTTGGCGCCCCGTCAAATTCCGGCCGGAGTTTCGTCTGCCGACAAGTTTGTGCGGCTTCTGCCATCGACCGACTCAGTGCTGTCTGTTACCACGCATCTCCCCGCGCTCGGCTCCGCGCCACGATCCCCCCATCTCTCCCCACTCCCCAGAGCGACCTCGATCGACGCCAGAGATCGCCGAGCCGGGCTCCAGACCCGCCCGGGTGGCTGGCTGGCTTCTGAGACCACCGTTTCCTCGTGTCGTCGCGCTCGGACGGCCTTCGCTGGCGTGTGTTCAGGTTTTTATCACATCGCTGTTCATTGGCAGCAGCACAGCGACCCATCGTCGCTCCGTGGCTGAAAAACGCCACAGAGCGCCGAGCGATAAAACCACCAATCGTCGCTGGCGGCCTGCTGGCGGCACTTGACCTCCCTCGCCTCTCGCCTCGCCTCGCCTCTCGGAGCCTCCATGCGACTCCCGCGCCCCAGAGACCAGTCGACCTCAGTCCGCCCTCGATCCGCGCTATCTCTGCGTGACGATAATGCGCCGTGCCGTACCGCGCGAGAAACCGCGCCACGAAGATCGGAAAGCGGCAGATCGGCGGCGGAGCGGAGCGGTGGCGGCGGTGGTGGCGGCGGCGGCGGTGGCGGTGGCGGCGGTGGCGGTGGCGGCGGCGGTGGCGGTGGCGGTGGCGGCGGCGGCGGCGGCGGTGGCGGCGGCGGCAGCGGCGTTGGTGGCGGCGGCGGGGCCAGGTGGCGGCAGTGGCGCTCGCTCGCCGTGGACGCCGCCGCCGGTCGGCCGGCCGTTGCCCCAGGGTATTCTGGCTCTCGCGCGTGGAGCCGCGCTGCGCTGCGGCGGCGGGCCGGCCGGCAGTCTGTGCGTGTCTGTGCGGAGGGTGAGAGGGCTGTCTGCCACCCGGCGGTGGCGGGCGGGGCTGAGCAGCGGACCCGGAGTGAGCGGGCCGGTAGTGGCGGCGGACTGCAGCCCTGTTGGACACTGAGCACGGGGTACGGAGCCTGAGCAACAGAGAGAGCTGTCAGGGGACCTCAGTCTGCGCTGACAGTGGACCTCAGTCTGCGCTGCGTTCACGGTAAATGACTGTTGGTGATGTGGAGACCAGAAGTTGACGTCCGTGCCACGTGTACGGGGCACAGTGTGGAGCGCGGGCAGTGTGTTGTTGTTACCCCCGCCCGCTCCGCATCGGGGAATGGCACGTTCACGTGGCGCCGAACGCCATGTGGCGATACCTCATCCCCGCTGATAAATGGGAATGTTGTTATCGTAATAAACTTGGACAAATGGTGCGCCGATGCCTGGGATCTGCTCGCAAAAACCTCTCGCGCAGGAATTTCACTGATCCCAACCATCGCGATTCGTCGATCGATTAAGCTGTTTTTCTCGGGACGGACAGTCGAGGAACTCACTGGACATGGGCATTCTCTGTACCGGTCCTATGTATAGGAGGCTGCTAAATATGTTATGTCGGAATCGAGCGCGTCTCATGTGCGGCGTCCATTGTGCGGCCTCACCTCGGACCGCCCCCCGCGGCTGGTTTTATTCCCCTGGACCCGGCACTGCGCCTCTCGCCGTGACTTCGGCCGGCCACTCGGACCAGAAATATGATGTTCCTAACAAAGCCAGGCGGAGGGAGGGCGGACGAGTCAGCGCCCCTCGGCTCCGCCACAGGGGGCGCTGCCAGCGACTTAGCCTGTCTTTTTCTAATTTGTCGCAAACGACCGGCGAGGGGCGATAAGCTGGAGGGTTCGAGTTAGCCGCTCCCCGCGGAGGCAGGGCATGTTTGTTTAGTGGGCCGGTGTCTGTTTGAAGTGGCATATCTCCCGCTCCTGTCTCGACTAATGCCCGCCCCCATGGACGGTGTGGAATGCTCGGCGAGGTAAATGCTAATCGCTAAAACCCAGTCCGATCGCCTCCGTGGGGAGTATTGACTTCCTCCTCCGGTTTAGCGCGTTCGCTCTAGCTTTTCTCCTTCCGACTCTCCACTTTTCATAGAGCCCACTTTAAATGCTCGAAGCTCCCGGCCATTGGCAGCATGGCGATTATTGTCGTTTCAAATATTTGACTTTCTCTATTATTCCTGGCCGTCGTCGGTCCAAAGCGGCACTCGGGCACGTTTGCGCTTCGGCTGAAAGCCAGAGCGCCCTGCTTCAAACACTGAGCCCCAAAGCGACGGTACCAATCGCCCTGCGCTCACATCCCCTGGCTTCTATCCCCACACGTCCGCGAGTGTCACGGTGGTCGCCGCGCCACCCAAACGGACCATTGGCGCCCGGATTTAGACACAACACCACCTGGTACGGCGCAGGCGACGCGCCGGGCAGCCATTATTCCCGAATCACGCGCTCATGATTGGCCGAACAGCTCACCTGCCTCCCCCTTCTTCCCCTCCTCCTCCCCCTCCCCGTCACTCCAGACGGGAGGACCGGCACTAGGCGGCGGCCCAGGAGGAAGGGTTTGGCACCCCTCTCGGGCCGCGGGCGGGACGGGACGCATCGCACCGTTACCCCGGCTCCCGGCCGTGGGACCCGCCCCGTAACACTGCGGAAGGGACCCGCCAATCGGCCATTAGGCCTGATACGACCAGCCATTACGTGCTGTGGCGTGTCGGTCGGCGCTGGCGGTGTTCCGGTGATCCGACCGCCGCCGTCACCGCCGTCACCGCGTCACCGCCGTTACCGCGTCACCACCGTCACCGCCGTCACCACCGTCACCACCGTCACCGCCGTCACCGCCGTCATCGCCAGACGTGTGTCGTTTGCGCTGTGTTTGTCGCGTGAGCAGGGGACATGTCGCGGGAGTGACGCGGGGCTGTCGTGGGGGTGCCGGGACCGCCCGCGGCGAGCTTCGGGCGTATTGCTGCCGTCTATCGATTGTAAACGCTGTGTTCCGAGGGGAGACGGACTCACTACGGCGTAAAGATGAGGGATATGCTGCTGTAGGCGTGGCGTGTGGTGTGTGTTGAGTCTTGCTACAAGCGACTCGTGGATTTCGACGTACCTACAGTGTTGCGCGACTCGACGAGGACATCATTGACAACTTCGCGAAACGGCGGATTACACCCGTGGGAACGCCAGAAACGTGAGAGCCTGGCATGCAGCCGATGTCACCCGGCATGTGAACACCGATCGAGCGCGGCTCTCGGTGCACGGCATATCGTTGTTCTTCTCGGAACTCCAGCCGGACGGTTTTGAGGAGTCGGCCGTCCAGCCAGTCTGGTTTGCAGACAGACACAAGACACAACACAGCCGGCTGATGCGGCTGCAGCGGCCGCTACCATCTGACTGAGCCTGTCACTCTGTCAGCGCTTACTGGCGCTATCGACAGACAGTCGCTGTGTCAGCACGCTTCTCCGGCCCGGGCGGGGGCGGCGGTGTGCGCCAAGCCGCCGCCCCCGCCCCCGGCGCCAGTTGGCGCGCACGGCTCCGCGACGACGCACAATGCGTGAGGCTGTGGCGTGCGTCGGCGGTGGCGGCGCTGCTGGCAGGCAGGCAGGCAATCCGTCGCTCTAGTCAGCGGCAGCTGTCAGACGGAGACACGGCAGCCCGGTGACGTCCGGTGACGTCCGGTGACGTCCGGTGACGGCTGGCGGCCGCCGCTGCCGGCCTGTCCGGAGCCGTCACCGCCGGCCGGCTGACGGGCCGGCTGGCCACCGTCAGTGTTGTCCCCTGCCCTGTCCACACACTGACACACCGTCACACGCCTGGCATCGCGCAGCCAACCGTGCCGGGTGTGGCAAAAAGTCGCATTCCTCCCCAGCATTGTTCCGCCGGTGGATGTCACGGCGAATCCCATTCACCTTCGTCCTTCGACGTCGGTGCAGTGTCGTCCGTGTCATCAGCCGTGCAGACTGCGAACTTCGCGCACAGTCGGATACACACCTGCCTCATCACAGTTCCTACGCAGTTCCTCGTCTGTACCCTCACCTGCGCCGCCCTGCCCGTGCCGCCTCCCCCACTCCTCAGCTGAGCGCGGTGAGCCATGCGGAGCGCAGCCGCGGCTCCCCGCGGCGCTCAGCCCTGTTCCGGTGCCGGGCTGCGGGACCGCCCTCCTCCCCGCCGCCCCCTGCCGCGTCTCCGGTCTCAGCGACAATCACTCGGGCGGCGCGCCGCCGAAAAAGCGCACCGTGGGTCGGTGGCGGCGCGCGGGGGGCACATACATTACAAGTGATCCGGTGCGCGGCGCGCCACCCAGCGCGTCTGCTCCGCCGCAGCGCGCGACAAACGCCACGAGACGCCCACGAGACGCCGCGCTTATTTATCGAAATGTTGTGGCTGGGCGGCGTCCGGGGTTTTTGTCGGCTGAAGGAATGCTGCATGGCGGGCGGTGGACCGCCGGCGGCGCGCCTATGGCGTCTTGCAGGGCGGCCGTGCACGGTACTTCCGCCAGAGGGCGCGCCGTGTCTGTTTTGCCGGTAAAAACGGAGCATTCATTGTGACTGCCCGACTGTGCGGCCGCATTGTTCCTGCACCATTCAGCGCGAGATCATTGCGGATGATAAGTGGTCGCCGGGCATGAAAGATCACGACATTAAACCGGCACGGTAAGGCTGGTGCCATTCACAAATCACGCGGCCTGCGCAGACAATCGGCTTTCAATCCGGCCGATCGGGGCTGTCCCGCGCGTGCGGCGCCGGGCGCGGCGGCACGACAGCGCGGCACACGCGTGCACACAGTACAGCCGGGTCGCGGTGCAGGCAGACGGGCGACTCACGGCTGCAGCTCGCGGCACCGCCTGTCCGGCGCCAGCTGTCGGCGCAGTCAGCTCAGGATGGCCCGATGGCGGGGCTCATGCGCGCCGCCCGGGGAGCGGAGAAATGGCCGCCCCGCCCCGCTCGTAAACAGACGGAGACGGCGGTTTTTCGGGAGTTGTTTTCATTAGGTGGCCGCTGCGGACAGGCTCCCTCTCGCGGTAGCTATTGACCTCTCATTGCGGCCATTGTGACCCGCGGCTTACAATTGTAAACAACACTGTGGGAGTGCTCATAATTTGCCGGTACAGGTACCGACAGATGGAGTAATTCTCGAATGCCTAATAATTGTGTGGTAATTTAGGGGAAATCATGTCCTTCGAGCGCGTCAAGATCCTCCTTTGCGGGTTCCCATGCGATATTGGTGTGGAAACTATCTCGATACGCCAACTTTCCCGCCTATTTTGTGTGGTGTCGCCAAAAATGCGTTGAGCTGCTACTTGATACCGGCCACACGGCATGTTTCCGTCTGCAGCGAGCAGTGCAGACAGGTATTTGGGCTGGCCTGGTTACGCCTGTTGGTGTAACGCCCTGAAAACTCGCGTCTGCGGTGGCATTTTTCTTCTCCGGCCGGACCTGTGCAGTGACAATTGATGTGACTCGGACTGAGACAGACACTGAGCCAGCCGGAGACAGCCGGAGACAGCCAACCAGCAGCCAAAAACGCAGCCAGTCGTGGCGATGGGCTCACGATACCGAGCCTCTGCGGGGATTCTGTGGTCGCTCTGCCCGCTGGTTCACCTTTACCCCGCTCGGTCGCTCTCTTCCGCCACCGCTGGCGCCCGCCGCGCCCGGGCTCAAAGGGCCCTTGTTTTCGAAATTCAAATATGATAAACATTAGTGGACCACCCGTGCGGCGCCTTGTCCCATTCATTAGACGGGCGCGCGTTTATGAAATTCCCAAACACAGCGGCGCGCTTAGTTTGTTTGCTTTATCCGAATTTCGGCGCCCGGTGCGCGACCGCGTGCATTCGACGCACGTGCGTGGGCGGCGGCGGGATGCCCAACGTATCGCGGCCAGCTCGCACTCCACCGCCCCAGTATGCGGGCTCGCCTGGCACCCTACCTGGCTGCGGCCCAGCGCTGCTGCGCCCCGCTGGTCCTCCCTGCTGCTCCGGTGGCCGGGCCGGTCCTCCCTCACCTCCCCGCCTCCTCCTCTTCTCCCCGGCTCCTCCTCTTCTCCCTGCCCGGTGTGTTCGCTCATGGCTGAACGACCGTGATATCGGTTTACTCCTTTTTATTGGTGTTTTTGCCGGGACGCTGGTTTGGGCGCATTGTTGCGTGCCTGGCAGCGGTGGCCGTCCGCGCTCGGCTGCGGTCGTTTCCAGTAAGGCCGTGATGGCCTGCGGTGGTCTGCGGACCGTGGCTCGGCAGGGCCAGGGACCGACGAGTGACGACCGTGACCCGCCCGCATGGCCCGCCAGCGGACAGGGGTGAGGTGAGGCGCGTGGGAACCGTCAGCCGACAATACCTCCCCTGGCAACGATCAGTTGAACGGGACCACCCCGAACGGAAGTAAACATCACATCTGAGAAGATAAAATGCCGCGGAAGCATTTCCTTCGTCGACATCGGGATGTCGATGTTCTTCAATGAATGAATGGGAGCGATCGTGGATGGGTGATAGACGATCACCCTCAGGGTGATAGACGATCACCCTCACCTGTGCATTATGCATCGTGTGCACAGGATAAACATGTCGGTATGATCCGGGGAAACTGACGGCCCAGCCGCTCCATCGATCAGAATCGTACGCTGCCTGCCCGGACGGGTGTACACACGGACTCAGACGGAATTTCAATCAACCCGCTCTGGCCGCGGTACGAAATCACACAGACATTCCATGGCGCAGAGACGTCCCGCGATTTGTCTTGTGGGTCATCGTCGCGTTGTGAGTCGCCACAAGGGACGGGTTTACCGTGTCGGCAATGGTTAGCATTAAACCAACTCGGCTGCCCTGTTGATAAGGTTTACGAGGCCTCGACAGACAGACAGGGTTGGGAGTTGGGACTAGCCTGAGCGGGACCTCTGGGCTCTCAGGCCGTCAGCGTGCAGGAAGCGCCTGTCCAGGTCGTGTTTGTAATTCTCAGCGTCATGACCGCCGGGGCGATATGCACCCGACAGCCTAATGGCGCCACATCAGCGCTTTCCTCAACTCGTTGAATTGAGAAAGTGTAATTTTCGTGTTAACCGGGGCCAGGCCTGCACGAACTGGAGGTAGGCGTCCGCAGGCGACGAGGCGACCTCCTACAGAGCGAAGCGCACAACAGGTTCCGTATCAACCATTCCGGAATCACGTGATGACAAGTGTTTAACGATACATAGAACGCCATCGGTTGGTCACAATGGTACCTCACGAGCTGGTATCTACAGTTGGCAATGGTACCTCACGAGCTGGAATCTACAGTTGTCAATGGTACCTCACGAGCTGGTATCTACAGTTGGCAATGGTACCTCACGAGCTGGTATCTACAGTTGTCAATGGTACCTCACGAGCTGGTATCTACAGTTGGCAATGGTACCTCACGAGCTGGTATCTACAGTTGGCAATGGTACCTCACGAGCTGGTATCTACAGTTGTCAATGGTACCTCACGAGCTGGTATCTACAGTTGGCAATGGTACCTCACGAGCTGGTATCTACAGTTGGCAATGGTACCTCACGAGCTGGTATCTACAGTTGGCAATGGTACCTCACGAGCTGGTATCTACAGTTGGCAATGGTACCTCACGAGCTGGTATCTACAGTTGGCAATGGTACCTCACGAGCTGGTATCTACAGTTGGCAATGGTACCTCACGAGCTGGTATCTACAGTTGGCAATGGTACCTCACGAGCTGGTATCTACAGTTGGCAATGGTACCTCACGAGCTGGTATCTACAGTTGGCAATGGTACCTCACGAGCTGGTATCTAAAGTTGGCAATGGTACCTCACGAGCTGGTATCTACAGTTGGCAATGGTACCTCACGAGCTGGTATCTACAGTTGGCAATGGTACCTCACGAGCTGGTATCTACAGTTGGCAATGGTACCTCACGAGCTGGTATCTACAGTTGGCAATGGTACCTCACGAGCTGGTATCTACAGTTGGCAATGGTACCTCACGAGCTGGTATCTACAGTTGGCAATGGTACCTCACGAGCTGGTATCTACAGTTGGCAATGGTACCTCACGAGCTGGTATCTACAGTTGGCAATGGTACCTCACGAGCTGGTATCTACAGTTGGCAATGGTACCTCACGAGCTGGTATCTACAGTTGGCAATGGTACCTCACGAGCTGGTATCTACAGTTGGCAATGGTACCTCACGAGCTGGCATCTACAGTTGGCAATGGTACCTCACGAGCTGGTATCTACAGTTGGCAATGGTACCTCACGAGCTGGAATCTGTCAAAAGTCGCACTTTAAAACGCTGATTTGGTAAGGCTGAATGAGTGCTTACATCGCCATTCTCGGACCTTTCACAGAACGATATCCGTTCCGCCGTCCACCGTATACACGATCAATATCAGATTGTATGTTATTCTTACTACAGCCTGTTACAATCACACTTTCAGTAGTCTCTCAGCCACTCTGTTATATAATAGACTGAGCTGTCTGTTACACGTTTGTACCCCGCTATCACGTCCAAAGTCAGACGGAAAACTTATAGTAGTAGTTCTCAAATAGGGGGTTATTACCCCACTTAGGGTAATGGATAATTACCACACTTGAGGTAATGGAGCCTTCGGGAGTGGTGATGGCGATTAAGCAGGTAAGTGAGAAATTATAGCTGATTTGTTTTCAAAGTTGGCGGACAATGCACATCCATGTAGCCCAGTTTCTGTTTCTCTGACGCAGACCACTGGCACCGTATGGTTTTCTTTTCTCATATCCATGTAGCCCAGTTTCTGTTTCTCTGACGCAGACCACTGGCACCGTATGGTTTTTCTTTTCTTTCTCCTGGTAAACAGCACCGAAATAAATACATACAAAATAATGTTTAGTCGCCTTTGCGATAGAATTAACGCGTTCCAGGGAAATTTGATTAGCACCTTCTTTGCGAAATGTAGTACAATGCATGCAGGTACTTTAACCCTATTTGTAACAGGCTCCTGGCTACCCCTATTTGTAACAGGGGGGGGGGCGGATTCCGCCCCCCGGAGATATCGAGATCTACCCGTCCGATTTGCACAAATCAAACGGCGTTTGCGAAACTCAACATGATCTACATTGCTATCAAATACAAAAATACAAAATTGTTGATAGGGGCAACAGGGGGGTAAAAACTACAAATATTAGTGATATTTGTGATCCAACACAGCTGTCATGTTTATCAACCAATTGTAATGCAGCCAACGGGATCAATAGAGATTGAATTGGAAATTGATATATAGCGGTGACTTTTGAAAATTCAAAATCATAGGCGTGTGCAGGTCACTCAATATGGGGGTGAAGTAAATGCGTAATAAAACCATTTTTATGTTTGTTTTTTAATAAATAAAATGGTGTGTTATTGGTGTGTTATTGTGACATTAGACAAAACTGTTATAAAGCATATTTTGTACATAGGCGGTACCAGGTTAGTGAAAAAGGGAGGTCAAATAGGAAAACAATATTAACCGCAGGCAAGTTGCTACCCAGCACTATAAATAAGTTACTGATGGTAGATAGTTCCTTTTTGCATGTTGTACTTCATCATAGGCGTATCCAGGATCCAAACTGGGGAGGCGCAAAACCTTTTGATAGGTAAATTATCCGCTATTATGATACTAACTAGTCAACAGTGACTATTTCACTTACAACTTCAATTCACATTGTTTGCCCCATTTTAACCCTACCTGGACTCGCCTATTATCTTATAATCTTTCGTAGAGTTCCCTGTCGTGCGTATTTCATCCGAAAACTGCAGTATGTTATGTTATTGTAGGCCCATGCATCTTAGTTTCCTTGCAATAATATAACCCACTTTCTTCCATTCCTGAGCGTGCCCATGCACTGATGAATGACTTTATTCCCTCTCCTGGCCTCATATGTGCATATATCATTATAAACTAACCGTTTATTGCGCCGTAATCGCTGGCATATCGACATCACCATGCCAGTCACCCCCTTTGCATGTGCCTGAACACGCCCCTGCAACTCTATATGTAATAAATTGTGCAAATAATGGAACGAGAAACTGTCTTTTACATATTGATAGCTATAAATGCCCCTTACATTGCCCTATTGGCTTCCCGCCAAGCATTGAATACTTCCTGCAAACCTCCCCTTTTCAAGCCCCTGAAACCGCCTCTGCCATGCATTTTTGTATGATATTGAATTAACACCAACCACTTTTCACGTGTTTCAATCACTGTAAATCGATGTAACTTCTTCATACTTGAGGCAGTTGGGAAGAAGCCGTAAAGATCGCATTTCCGTATTATCGCCAAATGTCGCCGCAGAACCCTCCCAAAACCGTGCTCTGAAACCGCCTCTGTTCAGGTTAAAAACTTAAAATGTTGACTCCATATGTGGAATTCTATTTTGGGAAAAGTCACAAAATTGCATGGACTTGCTCCCAGCCGTTCTGGAGATATCTGCGAAAAACATGAGGGGGGCGGAATCCGCCCCCCCCCCCCCTGTTGCAAATAGGGTTAAATGTCAGCCGGGGGTACGGAGCAATTAGTCATTCTGGTCGCCAAATGTGATAACTATGCTACTAACACCGCTAAAAGGGATAACTATGCTACTGACACCGAGAACCACTGCCTTAGACCTAGAGCAACTACACACATCAACTTATATTTCTGTCCCTAGATGGCACTAGTAGTAAACGCCTGAAGTTATGCTGTACCGCATAGCTTGAAGTCAAAGAGTGCGGCCTGCGCAATGGGGGGGGGGGGGGGCAAACCAGTCATTCAGGTGTTTAAAAGGGGTAGCCATGTCCTTGATGCTGAGAACCACTTATTTAGAGCACAGCGAAGACCCATGCACAGTTTAACCGGTGCTGAATGAAGTCGGCTCTGCTCCCGTCAGTTCCGAGTGACGCCGGGCCGGGGCGCTGTGTTTGACTCCGTAATCCGTTGCCAAGGTTACCAGCCCGGAGTCTGTCCCGGAAAACGAGCACTCAGCACAGCTCTGCTCGGCGCCGAGGCGATACGGTCCGCCCCCCGCTCGTCTGTCCGCCCGGCCAGCAGCGGCTCTGACCGAGGTAACTGCTGAGACAGCTGAGGTGCGAGCTGCTGAGGCTGCTGAGGCGGCGCGGATGCGGGCGGTGGTCAATACCAGGCGCTGCCGTGGGTGTCAGGCGGATCACCACAGGTCCGGTATACCTGCTCTCGTTATGACCGAAATCGTCAGCATCCAAGGGCAGCAGGAACCACCAGTGGATCCAGGGGGGGCAACGCGGTCATGCCCCCCCCCCCCCCCCCCCAACCCCCTGAAATCGGCGCAAAATTGACACATTTCCTGATATATAAAAAATATAAGCAACTTTTACTAAAAAAGTTTGTTTTAAATCAGCTATCAATGCATAAGCAAGCGAAATCCGATGCGTTTTCAGAATTGTGGGATACTTTTTTGGAATTTGTCCCCCCACACCAACCAACGTTCTGGATCCGCCAATGGCAGGAACACGAGGAGGATAGAACTCAGAGCATCCTCATACTCGTATATCATATCGCGGTGTCTGGCTGCATTCTGAAATTTGAGCTGTCTGCAAAAGGCCCATAAAGTGAAATTAATAACACCCGGATCTGTTAGTGATTACCTCACCTTCGCTGACGAGTTACATCACTTCTGTTGCTGGGAGAGTCACCAGCCAGCCACTCCCCAGTCTCAGCACCAGACCGACAGCGAGGGACGCTGCCGGCACTGGTGGTGACCTGCCATGGACGCATGCATATAAACACGTCGGTGAGTTGTTTGTTTTCGGTTATTAGCACCACCACGGCTGAGCTCACGCAGCCGCCACCGGCTGTTTCCTGACCACGTGCTGCCGCTCCCCTCTCCCGTGCCCATACTACCCCGAGACACGACACCGGACCAACATAGGGGCCGCGAACCGTCACCAGGCACCGTCGCTGGGACTGCGCCAGTTCAATGAAACGCCCCGTTTTCATCGTCCCTCCGTCCGGGTCGCGGTCCGCTCCGACTCGCTCTGGCGCGACACCATTGCCGTCGACAATCACCGGCGCAGCGTCGCGCCGCTTCCGCCGCAGACGCGTCACCATTGTCGCCGCCGGCAGCTGACGAGCAGAGGGGTGAATGGCAGGCGGTGTGTGCGGTGTGTGCCCTCCCCGCCCTCCCCTCCCGGGGACCCCGGGACCCCGGGACCCCGGGACCCCCGGCTCCACGCTAGTGGTGATAACCCATCAGACGGACCGGCGCTTTTGAAGTGTCACCCACGCGCTGTACGCACGGGACCGTATACTGGACGGGGCAGGAGGGGACGGACGGTCCGTCCCTGCCCTTCGCAGGTCCGCGCCTGGTCCACCTTCACCGCGGGGGACGGGTACCAGCGCTGCTGTCGTGGCGGGTGCCGCCTGGGTGCCGGCTCCCCTCCCCTGGTCAGACCGCGGGGGACGGGTACCAGCGCTGCTGTCGTGGCGGGTGCCGCCTGGGTGCCCGCCCCCTCCCCTGGTCAGTCGTGGACCGGTTTGCGGCGGTGACGGGCGGAGGCGGTGGCGGTGGCGGCTGGAGCGGGGTGCAGCGTGCACCGCGCGCCAGTGTGAGCGGACCCGAGCGGCGGTGCACACCTGTGAGTTGGCGCCCGACTTCAGCGACACGGCGACTCGAGTGTCGCGGCCAGCGGGCCGGCTGGACGGACCCATTATGCAGATTGGTGGCGCGCGTGCTGGCCGGTGAGCGGCGCTCCCGTGTCTCGGGGACGGCTGAGCGCCCCGGCTGCGTCGGCTCGGCCGCGGCGGTCACGCCAGTGTGCGTAGGTGCGTAGGAGGGGACGGACGGCGCCGCTCCGGCCGCGCAGGGCGCACAGGATACGGAGCGGCACACAGAGAGTGAGTCAGTCGGCTGGGTGCCAGAAGAGACGGGGCTTTGGGGTGGGGATATCAACGGGACCCGCGAAACAATTTGTTTTTTAGTGCTTAACAGAAATTTTAGGAAAAAATGTGTGCTTGAGACGCTAGCATCTGCAAATTGTATGTCGTCCGAAGTTCCTTACATGTTATGTTTGGCTGTCTTTGCATTTGCATTTGGTCGTTGCATTTTTCAGCGATCTCAATATTTATGACATTTTATGTTGCCGTTGCTGCGCTATAAGGCATAAATATTTGTGTGTGAATGTAAAAGTTATGTTTTATTTCTCATAGGTAAAGCTAAGTTACCTATTTTGTCTAGGAGACGAATTATTTTGTCATGAATAAACTGCGTAAGCTGCTTATATATGATCAAGTTGATATTTGTTGTGCACGCCATTTCCATTCGGGCCTGTGTCCACTTTTTATGGCACTATTGAATCTTGACATGCCTTATTTTACTTTCAGCGGCCTGCTTAGCAGTCTGCTAAGGTTAACTGATTTCGTTTCTAGCTGATGCAATGACTACGTGACGTCAATTGAGCGGTTATTTGTTATTCAAACCTCACATGTAAGCATATTCTATCACCATGCGATCTCGTTGTCGGACTTGTAAATGGCATCCACACGGCGGTAATGCTGTTGTGTACCGTTTAGACGCTTTGAAGCCGTAATTCGTCCGGGTTTATTGTTTTGGCAGCGTTGTTTTGGCATGCGACTGAGTCCTGTTTTGTTTGTTGGCGTCTGTTTTGGTGGTCCGTCGACGGTGGTATTTATGGGAGTGGCAGTGTTTAGGTGTTTGTCTGCGTTCAGTAGTTCTTTTCCATTGTTGACATTCGTGGCCTAAGTCATCACTTCTTCCGCTATTAGCACCGCCGAAAGTTTGAGTTTGAAAGTAGTCTACACCCTGGCGCGGGGAGAGCCTCAGAATTTACGCGTCTGAGTCTGTCGCGTGTTCTGTTCGGGGGCACTGAGGGCACCCCGAACACCCCGCTCGTATTTCTGTCGCTCCGCCGGGCCGCGCTGGCCGCAATCGCTTCCCTGTCCATTAACCCCCCGCGGCGAAATTAATGTTGCGGGCGGCATGGACAAACTTTGCCCTTCCTAGTGCAGGGCTCTCCGCTAACGGGGCTCGCTAACGACCATCAATCCCGGTCGGCGAGCTGTCGGCAGTGTCGGGCGTCGGCGCTCCACCCGCCGCCGGCTGCCGCGGAGCTCTGATTTCATCGCGGTCGCATATCGGTCCGCTTCATCACCGCCGGCCAGGTTGCCTGCCGCGTGACGGCCGGCGTCGGCGGCGCGTCGCTCCAACTAAGCTCGACAATCGCTCCAGCTGCCGGCACTGAGCAGCTGCCGATTCTGGGGCATGGAGCTCCGGCTGGCAGCAGCTAATCATGCCCAGAACAGCTGCCGCGGTGGCCTGGGCGGCAGCGGCGGCAGCGGCGGGCGGCAGGTCACCCGCTTCACCTGCAGGGATCAGCGGCGGCAGCGGCGGCAGCGGCAGCAGCGGCGGCAGCGGCGGCAGCGGCGGCAGCGGCGGCAGCGGCGGCAGCGGCGGCAGCGGCGGCAGCGGCGGGCGGCAGGTCACCCGCTTCACCTGCAGGGATCAGCGGCGGCGGCGGCGGCGGCGGCGGCGGCGGCGGCGGCGGCCTTCGCCTAGTGACGCAATGACGTCCGAGACGTCTGCGTGGACGGCGGCTAGCCCAGTGACCTGGACTGCTAATCTCCGCTGGCGCCGCGGCGGAGGAGGAGACGGAGGGAGACGGATCAGCGGAGACCATGTCTGAGCGCCCCGGAGGAGCTCACGGCGGCGGCCTCGAGAACAGGTGTTCCACCAGGACTGGGTCTTACAGGAGTTACGCATGCGCAGTGCGAGGGATTCGCTCCACTGGGGACGCATTCCAGACCTGACCTGGCTTATTCAATGCATCACGACGTCAGCCTTGCCGCTGGCGCTCTGACAGTGAACGTCGCCCCTGCTGCAGCGCTGTCCCCGCCGACCTGACGCCCGCCGTCCGTCCCCTCCGACGTGTATCGACGCAGGTCCTGG
Source organism: Chirona hameri (assembly GCA_036785665.1). Classification (NCBI taxonomy): domain Eukaryota; kingdom Metazoa; phylum Arthropoda; class Thecostraca; order Balanomorpha; family Balanidae; genus Chirona; species Chirona hameri. The sequence continues at coordinate 11,543 of JAXIVJ010014447.1, read as the reverse complement.
CAGCTGTCGGCGGCACCCCACCGCCGCTCCGCCGCCGCCACACTTGTTCATCCTCGTCCGGCCACTCGGCGCCGACACGACCACCTCCAAACATGGCCTGCTGCCGCCGCGCGCCGCTGCATGACACGCCGTGCTCACTGCACATACACCGTGCGCATGCACCGTGCACATGCACCGTGCACAGCCGAGTGCAGAGCGTACGGGCGACGAGGACAGGGTCGGCGCCGGGCGTCCCGGGTCACCGCGTGACGCGAATGCTGATGGATCCTCCGGCGTGGTGAGACGTGACACTGGGACGGAGGAGAGTCAGTCGACCTTCCGCTGAGAGCGAGATGTGACGTAACACAGTCGTTCGGTTGTCACGCTGCCCCTGGTCTCTGCAGCTAATAGCAGTTGTCTGAGTGGATAAACACATGCCATTAGCGGATGCTCCATCTTGCGCAGTGGAGAGCATGAATATCCGATCGCCGACGATCGTCCGAGCCGTGTTTATGTACCCGAAGCCTTCAGCGTCCGACGCCAACAGTGGGCCCTGAGGCAGAGCAACATCTCTGACGTCAATTGCAGCGAAATCACGTGACCTCTCCTCCTCGGCAGTGTTTGTGTGCCTTTGTCGAGCCATGAGGGAGGGTGAGGGGGTCCTTACGAGAACTGCTCGGCTGCCCTCTTTCAGCTCCCGTCCAAAGCCAACACCGCCTCCGCAGCAGGCGACCACCGCGCGGGGCTGGCCGACCGGGCCGGCCCTGGCTCGTGACAGACGAATGGTGTTTACCTCGTGGGTGCATATCCCGGAGTGGCGATATGATGCGCTGATAGTTAGGTTTGTTACGGGAGGACACGTGTCGGGACCGGTCAGCGGCCGATTGTCGGCGGGTTTGGAGCCTGGCAGCCGCTGGTTTGGAGCGTCAGCCGCTGGTTTGGAGCGTCAGCCGCTGGTTTGGAGCGCTGTCAGCCGCGGGTTAAGAGCCTGTCAGCTGCTGGTTTGGAGTGCTGTCAGCCGCTGGTTTGAAGTGCTGTCAGCCGCGGGTTTGGAGCGCTGTCAGCCGCGGGTTAAGAGCCTGTCAGCCGCGGGTTTGGAGTGATGTCAGGCGCTGGTTTGGAGTGCTGTCACCCGCTGGTTTGGAGCGCTGTCAGCCGCGGGTTAAGAGCCTGTCAGCTGCTGGTTTGGAGTGCTGTCAGCCGCTGGTTTGGAGTGCTGTCAACCGCTGGTTTGGAGTGCTGTCAGCCGCTGGTTTGGAGTGCTGTCAGCCGCTGGTTTGGAGTGCTGTCAGCCGCTGGTTTGGAGCGCTGTCAGCCGCTGGTTTGAAGTGCTGTCAGCCGCGGGTTTGGAGCGCTGTCAGCCGCGGGTTAAGAGCCTGTCAGCCGCGGGTTTGGAGCACTGTCATCCGCTGGTTTGGAGTGCTGTCAGCCGCTGGTTTGGAGTGCTGTCAGCCGCTGGTTTGGAGTGCTGTCAGCCGCTGGTTTGGAGTGCTGTCAGCCGCTGGTTTGGAGCGCTGTCAGCCGCGGGTTAAGAGCCTGTCAGCCGCGGGTTAAGAGCCTGTCAGCCGCGGGTTTGGAGCACTGTCAGCCGCTGGTTTGGAGTGCTGTCAGCCGCTGGTCTGAACGCCGCTGTGACGGAGTTGGTGTGGCGTTGTTGCTGCGGAATGTAAACGTTGTGCGCCCGGTGTCGGGTGTCGCGTCACCGGTCCCGCGGGCCCCGGCTGTGCGTGAGGGGACGACAGGTGTGCGTCAGGTGTGCGTGAGCCGTGCGGTCGCGTCGCCGGCCGGAGCGTGCGTGAGGTCATTTGCTGGCCCGCCGTGTCGGGATGGGTGGGCCGGGGCGGGAGTGAATTCCTCGCCCAGGTAATGCCATTGACACCACCTGTTTGGTTCGTGGCGGCGCCGGGCCGCTTTCGCCACCTAGGTGGTGCGAGTAAGCGGCACCAGCTGTGTGATGAGACTCGCGATTCATTCCCACCAACACCGGGCGCGCCTTCACATCGAGCCAGCCATTTGTGTGACATTACGCGAGGGGTCACACGCATCCATCAGCGTTAATACACCTGTGCCAAACGGACGCGGGCGTATTTGAGACTGAGCTGTCACTTTGATGAACTATGGTCTGGCCAGTCTCGGTCGCACACCGGCGCGACGGTAGACCGTTTGAAAACCTTGAACTGTTCAATTATTCAGGTCTACGTACGTTCTGACGTCCGCGTCTGCTCCGAGTGCGATGAAGTGATCACTTATCCCGCGGAAAACACGACTGACAACAGGGGAAAGTGCCGACCGCTCTCGCCGCACAAAAGAATGGCGACGATTGAGAACGTCGGGCCTATTATATTACGTACGTGGTGTATTTAAAAGACTCGTCAGCGTTACCGCCGGCGCCGACATATCGGCACGACATATCGACGTCGATAGATCGATATCGATGGCCGTTATACACGGGCTGCGAGAAGCGCCATATCCGACATTGATCGGAGTCGATACTGCGCGACACACTTCGTTAATGAACGGCATAGTCGGACGCCTGTTCTCGCCTCTCTCCGCCTCCTAATGACAAATACGCCGCGCCGAGATTTTGTCAGGAGAAGATCCGGCTAAAATGCGCTTATTAGGACATCAGTGGAGCCTTCTCAGTCGTCTCGGTGGTAGTCGACCGGTCTGTGGGATCCGGGATCCATTGTGTTGTCCACTGTCTTACTCGCTCCTCGCCGGCACCGTGCCGTCGCCGCCGACGCCGCTGCGGCCCCGTCGACACCGATGAACTGCGCGTCGGAGGCGTATAAAACAGGCGCAGCTGTCTGGCACTGCCGCTAACCCGGTTAGCGGCGCACGGCCGCTAACCCCCCGGCGGTCAGCGCAGCGGCGCGCAGCTGTTCTTTTCCAGCGGCGGTCCGGACCGACTCATCATGTCCACCATTACGGAGATTAAAAGGTGTTCCGGACGAGCCGTGCATTCTAACGACCGGGACGGGCCGCGTTTTTGCGGGGCGGACATGATCGGCGCCGTCGCGCGAATTTGTCACCGTCGCGCCGCGCCCGCCAACGACACGGACACGACCGGGGTGGACAGATCAGTGGAGTGGGTGGAGTCGGCTGGGGTGGACAGATCAGTGGGATGGGTGGAGTCGGCTGGGGTGGACAGATCAGTGGAGTGGATGGAGTCGGCTGGGGTAGACAGATCAGTGGAGTGGGTGGAGTCGGCTAGGGTGGACAGATCAGTGGAGTGGGTGGAGTCGGCTGGGGTGGACAGATCAGTGGAGTGGGTGGAGTCGGCTGGGGTGGACAGATCAGTGGAGTGGATGGAGTCGGCTGGGGTGGACAGATCAGTGGAGTGGGTGGAGTCGGCTGGGGTGGACAGATCAGTGGAGTGGGTGGAGTCGGCTGGGGTGGACAGATCAGTGGAGTGGGTGGAGTCGGCTGGGGTGGACAGATCAGTGGAGTGGGTGGAGTCGGCTGGGGTGGACAGATCAGTGGAGTGGGTGGAGTCGGCTGGGGTGGACAGATCAGTGGAGTGGGTGGAGTCGGCTGGGGTGGACAGATCAGTGGAGTGGGTGGAGTCGGCTGGGGTGGACAGATCAGTGGAGTGGGTGGAGTCGGCTGGGGTGGACAGATCAGTGGGATGGGTGGAGTCGGCTGGGGTGGACAGATCAGTGGAGTGGGTGGAGTCGGCTGGGGTGGACAGATCAGTGGAGTGGGTGGAGTCGGCTGGGGTGGACAGATCAGTGGAGTGGGTGGAGTCGGCTGGGGTGGACAGATCAGTGGGATGGACGGAGTCGGCTGGGGTGGACAGATCAGTGGAGTGGGTGGAGTCGGCTGGGGTGGACAGATCAGCGGGATGGACGGAGTCGGCTGGGGTGGACAGATCAGTGGAGTGGGTGGAGTCGGCTGGGGTGGACAGATCAGTGGAGTGGGTGGAGTCGGCTGGGGTGGACAGATCAGTGGAGTGGGTGGAGTCGGCTGGGGTGGACAGATCAGTGGGATGGACGGAGTCGGCTGGGCTGCAGGGCAGCTGGCAGCTAATTGCAGACGCGTCTGGAGATAGGGTGCACGGAGCGAGCTGGTGCAGTCGGGCGAGCCGTGTCAAGGCCGGAGAAGTTACATCATGCGATGGGGGCTAGGAGTTCTTAATGTGGACTTCAGGACGTGAAAGAGCCAGGGAAGTCTGGGGACAGGTGTATGTCGTGTTAGCTTCCATGTGAGAACCGTTCGTTCCAGCAAATTCTCGCCGCGAATGAACGGTCCTCACGCCTGGGTGGAACACGTTCTTCGATGTAGCGCAAGGATCTGGTTTGTCGCAAAAAATAACACAAGTACCTACCTATCACCACAACCAGTTGGCATACCATTGCATCCACGCATTAAAAAGTCATGTTTCAAATTTGCGACACCGTTGCTACTGCAGCGCCCCGCCCCGCCAAAGAATCCCAGCGGCCACTGCACTGGCGAGCCGCGAGCTGTGGCACTGCAGCCGACCGGGCGGTGTTTCACCCTGGCCGTGGGATAGTGACGCGTCTCGCATGACACCAGGAAGCCCCGGAGGAGGCGGCTCCGTGGCTCTCTCGCGTGGTGCAACGGTCCAGTGAGCGGTCCCACAGTCGGTCGTGGTGTGACCCGGTGGTGCGACCAGACCCGGAGGTCGCGGTGTGACCCGGTCGCGGTGGGACCCGGAGGTCGCCCTGCCTAACCCGCAACTCCCACACTGCTAATTCCCGGTCCATGTCGCCCCCTCTGGAAAGCCAGTCGTCCAGGCTCGCACGCGTGGTTTTCCCTCTAGGCGGATTCTTCCAGCCGCGAGGGGCGGTGTCTGGATATCCGTGGCCGCTCAAAAAAACTTCCGGGTGCCTGGGAGCGGGCGCTGGAATGCGAGGACCCCTGTAATCACGTCCGATAACTGTCGACTGGGACCCCTCGGTGACGGTGACCCTGATGTCATCCTGTCAGAAGGACCCGCCCAGGGGCCGCAGAGGGGAGCTGGATCGCTGGACCGTCTGGGGGACAGGCGGAGGGACCGCGAACAGATGTCGCACCCTTTCAAGACGGGATGGGCGCACATTCGCGACAGTCATTCGCGAGGAATTAGTGAGGTTATCACGTACATCTGCGCAGCGATTAACTCGCCTGGCGGGTCTTCGTTTTCCTGTCTCGTAGCTTGTAATGAGGCCATGCCAACGACTTGTCTAAATGTATGAATGTTTAACTTGTCTAAATGTCATCCGATACAAATGCAATGGACGAGCTGCTACGGAATCGCATACTCTTTTGGACACGGTCGTATCTCACACCCAACAGCCGGGCGTCAACACAAACCAACACGGGCTACTTCCGTGTGCGAGCCCGCCGTGTGTTGTGTTTGTACTGCTGTCTGGCGGGGCGCGATGCACGAGCGGGACACGGCGTCACTCTGCACTAACGAGCCTCACGTCAGGGTGACCCGGGCGTTCCAGGGCGTCCCGCTGTGACGCCGCGTGACGCAGTGACGCGCCACTGAGCGCCGCGCCGGCCGGCGTCACAAGGTCCCCGGAAGCGGGCCGGAATGTGACGCGGCCGGGAAATAATGGCCGTCACAAGGCCGGTGGATGTGACTTGACGTGACGCCGCTGCGTCCGTCACCGTTCAGAGTGGCCTCAGGCTGTTCCGGGGCTGCTTCGGAGACAGAAACACGGACGGACATAGGAGGACGGACGGGCGCGGAGGGGAGATAGAGGGTGATTTACTGCACCCCCAGGCGATAAGGAAGCACGCGCTGGGGTATTGATTAACGGGAGATTCCTCGGATGGGAGTTTGTGATGGGATGCCTGGGATGCGGGACGCGTTCTGGTCACGTGTGGTGTGTAAAAAGGCGGCACGTTGACCACGTGTTGTAGCGGGACCGGGGCTGTGAAGTGAGCCTCACGTGCGCCGCGTGGCAGTTCAGGTAAACAGCAGGTGCCAACTCTGCCTGTACTGCGAGGCACGGGCACAGGTCACAGGTCAGTGAACCACCCAGGGGTCATCGTACTGTCAGCTCTTCTGCGGCCAGTAATGACCGCCAGGCAGCTCTCGATCTGTCACCGATTTTGGCGAGCACCAGCGCTCAATCACCGAGGTCAACGAAGCGTTACGTACGAGTTAAAAAACGGCGTTTATCAGGGGGTGATCCGAAAAACTGGTCTGTGTAGGTTATCTAGACGAGCCGAGCAGGCGCAGCGCGAGGCACGTTGTCCGTGGCGGTTTTTGTTCGGACGCCACAGCGCAATGAAATGTTTGTTTTAGCGGTGGGCTGGTCGTCTATCGCTGGGGCCGTCTGCTGGATTAATTTCGCCGCCGCCGGCAATGTGGGTCGGACGGCGACCTGCAAACCCCGCTATCTGTCAGAGAGGCACTGGCAGCGATCGACAGCCGAAGCCGACGGGCGGCACGGGATGGATGGCAAACGAGCACCGAAAAAATACACAGCAGCCGCTGCATCGTTCGCGTTGCAGATCGAGGAATGCACACCATTACGTCAGCCACAGCATCGGTCGCAGCCATGCCCTTTCAATTAACATTGCTGAACGGCGTGTGAAAATAGTCGTGTCGCGCTCCCACCGAGTCGGGATGCCGTTTCTCCTGGCGTTTTCTCCGGCTCGGCACTGGTTTTGACGGTACATGAACTCTGCTCGTATTGTTCCAGTCAGCCCACATCATTGTCTGTCGCTGCTTACCGCAGCATGCCCTCCGATACAGAGATGCCCTCCGATACAGCATGCCCTCCGATACTGTACGACACAGATCAGCACAATGGCTGTAGCCATCTTCGCAAGTTATATCTCTGTTTTGACGGTGATTTGAGCCCGACTATACCTTCATAACCCCACTATACACCTACTACTGCCGACTCATCCCTGGCCTTGCCTCGCCGGTGGATTTAGCCGTACCATGACGAGCTCTATCCCGCTGAAACGATCCCGTGTCATTAATCTGAATCATTGACTGGATCGTCTATTGAACGTCACCTGAGGCTCTCCATTTCTGGGCCGCCGTCCGCAGGCGGCCGGCTGTCCATTGTACTTCTCAGCACGCCAGCCATCAGCCCGACGCGGCTCTGTTACCACATGAGCATGACGCATGCCCTGTTTGTGTTTTATGTAGTAATACATGCTCTCTTTTAAACAAGTGGTGCCCGCTGGCTGCCGCAAGACGAAAATGGCTATGTTCGATAGTGCTGAGCCAAGCTGGCCATGCCCATGCCGTCCGTCTGCTTGGGAAAAACAAACTTGACCCGTGCGCTCGCGTCGTTGCAGGTTCTTCGGGTTTATATGCACGACATTGACCGGCGTTTGTGTCTGTTCACAGGATCCACGACTGACCTGGCCAGCGTGGTGGAGATGTTTGACAACCTGCTGGAGCGGAGTCGCCGCGGCGCCGCGGACACCGAGCCCGTCGAGGCGAGTCCGCCAGAGTCCCCCGACTCGCCGGACTCGGCCGACTCGCCGGTGGACTCTCCGGTGGACGCGCTGGACGTGCCCGTGTCGGTGCCGATGCGGCCTCTTCAGATCGTCGAGGAGCGGGATGAGCCGGCGCCGGCCGAGCAGCGGAAGCGGGACGTGCGCGGCGGCCGCTACACGAAGAGGCGCGCCGTCGAGCCGCGTCCGCTCTCCGTCAGCTCCACATCGTCCTCCTCGTCCTCAGCGTGCTCCTCTCTGCCACGAGGACGGGTCTGGCGGCTGCAGCCGACCGAGACCACCGCCCCGGAGACCGGCAGGAGCGACGGACTGCGCAAGTCGGCCAGCTCAGGTCAGTGAGAGGAGGGAGGGGCGGGGGGCAGTTGCGAATTCAGAACGTTTTTTTAGGGGGGGCAAAATTCCAAAAAGGCTCACACAATTCTGAAAACTCATCGGATTTCGCTTGCTTATGCATTGCTATCTGATTTAAAGCAAACTATCCCTATAAAAAAGTTCCTTAGATTGTCTTCTATATCAGGAAATATGTCAATTTTGCGAAGATTTCAGGCGGTTTGGGGGGGGGGCAATTGACCATTTTTCCCAACCGTAGATCCGCCACTGGCGGGGGGGTCAGGTCAGTGGCAGGGAGGGAGAGGCGGGGGATATTACATCATTGACGAGGGAGGTGGAGTAGGCAGAAGGAACCATAGATTAAGGCAAAATAGGATACGAAATATTACCGAGAAGAAGCGTGGAACGCGACAGTTCAGTCATCATCAGTCTTGAATGGCCCACATCTGGACCGCTAAAGAAGACAGTGAGCGAGCTCCAGGAAGATGTATGATGCTAAAGAAAGATGTCACCGACGTCGAGCTCGTTTCCGTTTCGCGGTCGGGTTCACTTCCAACTCGGCGCCGACAGTCTGATTTCACATGCCACATGACCGTGGCTGACATGAAATTCTGATGACACATGACCGTGGCACATGACATTCTGATGACACATGGGCGTGTCACGTGACGCCAATATACCTCCACATAGTAAGGATGATGACAGATGGCCTTTGTCGCCGGTGACAAGTGTCGGGGCGACTCTGGCGACTCTGACTGCATTGGCCTGCATACTTCTTCTGTCCTCAGCGATGGGGCTGTCTTCCAAGTCTCTCAAGTCCTGCGCCCCTATACTCTGATCCCGACCTGCATTGTCCGGTTGTTCTCCAACCCCACCGGAGCCGCGCCACCCAGCGGCGCCATCCCGGCGGCCTGCGCCGGCACTCTGGACGGAGAGTGCCCGGCTTTGTTGGCGAACAGCGTCCTTCTCACGGCCACCCGTTATAATCGACGGCTGGCCGGGCCGGCTCGGTCGGCGACGGCGCGGAGTTCGGACGATCCGCCGGCAGTTCACATTGAGGTCAGACGTGGACCGCCGACGGCACCCATGGCCGTCTGCACTCACTGCGCACTGCACACACACGCTGCGGGCGGTGTGTGGTGCCACGCAACACCGCGTAACAGGCGAGGAGCCGCCGCCGCCGCCGCCGCCGCCCGATGTCGGCTGCCAACGCAAACGCAGACGGTGTTCCAGTTTCGCGCGCCGAAACTGCTAGTTATGAAGTGGTGGGCGGAAGTAAGCGGCAAAGCGCGTTTATTTTCCACGGGCTATCGCAGATTGATGCGCTTATATTGCGGCGCTGAGTGCTGATAAAAGCCACAGCTTGGGAGAAGTCAAATATTGCCGGCTTTCGATTAGATTCGGGCGTCTATTTCTCGGCGAAACGTTCTTGATTTATTCCTCACGCGTCTGGATTACGATGAGGTGGCTATAGAGACATCCAGACGATCTCAAAATGTTTGACAACTGTGCCGCCGTACCCATTTCCGTAGCTCCAATTCTAACGCGAGGCTCCCCTATGAATAGCAAAGCAGCAATCCAATACCGTTCTATCCCACGCGCGGTCGGCGAACCCCCCCCCCCCCCCCTCACCACCACCACCGGGCCCATCACATGCAGCAAGGCTAGCAGCTATGTGTTCGTCTCGCACACGTGCACACGCCATCCTAGCGAGCCACTGCCATAACACCCATCAAGAGCGGCCTCCCGGGGGTGGCATCGGGTCGGGGCGGGTACAGACTGCAGGTCCCTGAGGGGAGAGAGGCCCGCAGGGAGCCGCGTCACGCTCACGTGACTGCCGGGTCGTGGCGGTGGCGGTGGCGGGGCAGGTCGGCGACCAAACCAACAGCTGCCAACGGTCTGCACGCGAGCACGCGCACACGTGCCTGCCCGCCGCCGCCTAACCCCGACGAAGCGCGTCCGGTGACCACACAAAGTCGCCGCCGACGGACACTGACCTTCGGCGGAAGCGGGGCTGTCAGGGGGGGGGGGGACAGCAGGGGACGGGAGTTATGATCCGGGTTGGGTTTCAGGGATGACTAGCTAGCCGTGTGATGTGAAGCGCAACGCGTGAGGCTCAACACGATCAATGCCTTCCAGAGGGAGCGCGCGCGTGTTGTTTGGATGCTGCTGCCTTGCACGCCCCGAACTGAGCTGGCAGCGCGGCTATTTGGTATGTGTCGGTGTCGACACCGGCATACAACAGACTGACGGCCGGGCTGCGGCTGTCATCGGCCGTTCCGAAGCTGCCGGTGTCGCTCATCACATGCCTTCCCGTCATGACGACAGCCTCGGCCGTGTTTCTCTTTCAGTCGCGCGCCGCACCCCACTGCCGCCGCCCCGCCGCCGCCCCTCCGCCGCCCCGCCGCCGCCGTTATGACGGGTTTATTTGTTCGGCGGCTGCTGATCTTCGCACCTTCCCGTCGCCACCTCACTTCTTGTTCGCCTCGTCGTCAGTGGAACGCTCATCTGCCGACTTGCTGGAACGTTCTAGAACGTACTGGAACGTGCTCGGGCGTGCCCAGACGTTCTCGGAAGTGCTCGGCGGGGAACGTGCCGTCCGCCGTGGTCGGTCGCGGCGCCACGTGACGTTTTTACGACGTGATGGTACGGGCCGTCTCTGGGCGATTGTCACGGCCCGTCAGTCAATGGACGCGTGACCCGACACACAGAGTATGCCGACCCAGGACGTGCCGGCGCGCCCAGTCGCCACTTTCGCCGCCGTCTGGAACGTTCCGCCTGCTGCGAGTTGCGACGAGCGACCAACCCACTCGAAGTCGCTCAGACGAATTCACTCGAACTCCCTCGAATGAATTCGTCGTGTGATTGATTGCGACGCTGACTCTGCCGTCACCGTTGGTTCGCCGTCTGTCGGACCGGGCATATCCCGCTGTTGTCCGTCTCGAACGAGTTGCTGCTGCTGCTGCTGCTGCTGCTGCTGCTGCTGCTGCTGCTGCTGCTGCTGCTGCTGCTGCTGCTGCTGCTGCTGCTGCTGCTGCTGCTGCTGCTGCTGCTGCTGCTGCTGCTGCTGCTGCTGCTGCTGCTGCTGCTGCTGCTGCTGCTGCTGCTGCTGCTGCTGCTGCTGCTGCTGCTGCTGCTGCTGCTGCTGCTGCTGCTGCTGCTGCTGCTGCTGCTGCTGCTGCTGCTGCTGCTGCCTGCCGCCGCCGCCGCCGCCGCCGCCGCCGCCGCCGCCGCCGCCGCCGCCGCCGCCGCCGCCGCCGCCGCCGCCGCCGCCGCCGCCGCCGCCGCCGCCGCCGCCGCCGCCGCCGCCGCCGCCGCCGCCGCCGCCGCCGCCGCCGCCGCCGCCGCCGCCGCCGCCGCCGCCGCCGCCGCCGCCGCTGCTGCTGCTGCTGCTGCTGCTGCTGCTACGTTAATGAACCACCTGAGCCCGGCCCAGCGCGCTGGACCGGGCTGGCCCCCGCTGCAGCGGGGGGCAGACGGAGCAGTTTGGGCGTCACTGTGAATGGTTCTACTCGTGCCGAGAGATGGAGATCCTCGTACCAAGGAAGACCGGTTCACGGCGGCCCAGACTCATATACATCGCGGTGCCGAAAGAAAGTGCCGCGACCCAGCGGACTATTTATCACGACATTGGCGACAATTACCGAATGGGGCTTGTCGCGAGCGATTAGCTGGCGACGGTTCCCCGCCGAGACGGTCGCTCCCGAGACCGAGACGGTCGAGACGGTCCGAGACGGTCGCTCCCGGTCGCAGTGATCGATTCACTTTCCGACGCCACCGAGAGAAAAGTGAAATTTCCG
>JAXIVJ010014446.1:0-34368 GCA_036785665.1 Chirona hameri | reverse complement strand
CACTTAATTCCCTTTTCCTGTTCTGGCTTGCATGGTAGTTTCGAGTCATTTTTATAACTATTTGCTTTTCTCTCAAAATTCATGACTCAAGTGAAAATATAAGGTCGGCATTTGTAAACAAATTGTCTTTTTATCTGAGGGATGATGTCTCTGTGTTACATCATTCTTATCAATCGCACCTAAATGACTTTGTCTTTAAGTGGAAGCGACAGCAAGAAGGTCATGTGGCAACGTATCACTCCAAGGCAAACTAAGAAGCACTTCGAACATCCTATTGTGAGGCAACATACCTTATAACATTTCACAGCACTTTCCACGACTCCTACCGTGCTAATGAACATATTGGCGACAATTCCCTCCTATATGCATGCGGGGTGTGCTCAGTTGGCGACAACAGACCCTTGAGAGGAGAGCTACCCCGGCGGAGCCTCCTTCCTGGCTGTGTCGGGGTCCAGGGGAGCGGCCCGACCTGCAGCGGACCGCAGCTGGCCGGCCGGACTGACCTCGCACCGGCGAGCTGCAGTCCACCCTCCGCTCTGTACCCCCAGCTCTGCCCTGTCCTCTGCACCCCCGCTCTGCCGGGCACAGGGACTGATCAGTATCGGGAGCTGCACCGTCGGAAGCGCGGCGCCACGGGCCGTGGGTCCGTCAGGGCGGCATCCAGTCGGTGTCGCTGTCGCCCTGACGGCGCCACGGCCGTGGGCCCTTCAGGGTGGCATCCAGTCGGTGTCGCTGTCGCCCTGACGGCGCCACGGCCGTGGGTCCTTCAGGGTGGCATCCAGTCGGTGTCGCTGTCGCCCTGACGGCGCCACGGCCGTGGGTGCGTCAGGGCGGCATGCCGTCGGTGTCGCTGTCGCCCTGAACGGCGCCACGGCCGTGGTCCGTCAGGGCGGCATGCAGTCGGTGTCGCTGTCGCCCTGACGGCGTCACGGCCGTGGGTCCGTCAGGGCGGCATCCAGTCGGTGTCGCTGTCGCCCTGACGGCGTCACGGCCGTGGGTCCGTCAGGGGCGGCATCCAGTCGGTGTCGCTGTCGCCGATGGTGGGAGAGAGGCTGGATGCACAAAGTCGGAGTCCGAATAGCGCTGGCAACATTGCACTCACTGTGGAGACGACCAGCACAGTGAGAGTCAGTGAAGATTTGATTGTTACGGTGCGTTTGGTGATCATACGACCTCTCCTTTTCGCCCTTGGGAATTTCCGAACCTTTTTTCCGCCGCATGTTATGAAGGTTTTCTGACATTTAGTGATAAAGAAGACCCTGTATTTCAACAGGTAGGAACATTAATTTCGATTGCCTATACGGTGCCTTTATGATTCTTTGTTGTCATAAACATTGATCAGCGAAGTTAGGAAATGTTCGAGGAAGATTTGCCAATCCTAGCCGCAAAGAAAGGACTTGAACTGGCCTTGGGATGCGGTTTGAGGCGCCCATGCGTGAACAATTTACAGATGGTCGCCAAGATACCATTCAGGGCATGTATCAATGAGGTCGTGAGGGTTATAACAGCGTGTTAGCCTTGTAATTCTTGTCTGCTGACATGTTTTCGTGGGATAAGCGAGGCAACTTTTCGCTGCGACATGCGCGCGCATATTGATTGTTTCGCAGTTTGTTTTTGCTTCAACGGAGCGTTTTGCCACTTCCTAAGAGAAACGCTGATAAATACGATGCAATCTCTCGGATGTGTACTGGATCAGCTGCTGCTAAGAGTAATTGCTATTAGCTAACAAAAAGTAGGTGCCAGATCCCCATTGAAAAGGGGAGATATCCATCTTTGAAGCGGCTAATTCATAACCCTCAGCCGTAGCTGTCTGCGGCTTCGTCTTAATGAAGAGAGACGTCTGCCATGGCATGCTATTAACCACTCCTGAGCGCTGGCCCTGTCGTATTAGATCTCCCCCTATCGCGCAGAAGTGGCCCTCATACGTAACCGCCAGCCCCGCCTACAGGGCCAAACGCTCACCAATTTCCTCACCATTTCGCTAGTTGCCCGTCGCAAAGACTCCGCCTCCTCCTTACCTAATGAGAGAAGGATGGAACGGCAGTCGGGCCTTGTCGGTGCCGGAGGGAGGGTCCGAGCCAGAGCCGGGGCCGAAGATTGACCCGGAGATGGGGCCGGAGACAAAGACGGAGACAGACGAGACTAGAGCCGGAGTTTGAGTCGAGTCAGAACTCAGAACTGAGCCAGTCGGTGCTTTAACGAATTCTGATTCCAGACTCCACTCTAAAATGAATTCAGAATTGGCATTAGAACCTCAGCCATATTTCCAGTCAAAATCGGAGTTGAAGCCGAAGCCAAAGCCGAAGCTGCAGTGCAGGGAGTGCGGTGCCTTGGCGTTCCGTTGCCGCGGTCCGTCACAGCCGAGGCGCGGGGCTGTGTCGTCTGGCGCCGACAACCTATCAACGACCGGCGAACCTGACAGCCAGGAGATGGCGTCGTTATGAGCGTCAATCGTGTACGACACGTCGTAAAGATGTTGTCGCCGGGAGTGCCGGGTGACGTGTGTCACGTGCCGATGTTAGACTGATGCTGGACATCCGTCCGTCCGGCGCTCCCGGCGCTCCCGGCGCTCCCGGCGCTCCCGGCGCTCCCTATAACAAGGTTCGGCCAGGGGCGGCGTTCCAAGTCACAAGCCAAGTGGCTGAAGGCAGCCTGGCATGGCAGGGTGATAATGTCAATAGAGAATATGGTTTGGAGCCATCTTAGACTATCCTGGAGGCAGTACTGACAGCCGAGCTGCAGCCCTTTTCGGAACCGACTTGCATTTGCATGTGGTGACTGCCAAGCACCTAAAGTTGTTGTTGTTGGATACATTTTATTCAGCATTACAAAAGGGCGATCACATACAAATGTTTAAGGATTGGCACAAAAGCTCTTGCGGGATATGACTCTCCTACACACGTAATGATAATATTCATCAAACGGAGAAAAAAAAAACTCATAATGGTAATACAGAAATGCAGTCAAACAACCCTATCTAAGCCCTCAGTTGTACTTATTAGTAATTGTTATATAAATAGCAAATTATGATTATATGCTTACTATACTATACCTAGTATAGTAAATGTGATGATGATACTGATGACGATAATTGTTACTAATACTTTTGCTATTATTTTTAATAGTAGGTAGTATTGGTTGTATATGATGTGTTTGAATGTGTTTATAATACCACCAGTAAAACTCCTTTTTGGGTGATGACCGAGCGAGCGCGCTCTGGTAAGGCTTAAACAGGTTTGAAATATGAAACGGTAAGGGAGAACACGTGGTAGTAACAGTCATTTTAGTCCTCCAGAAAATTTGCCGGGCCGCAATGCATGCCAACATAAAAATTAAGTTTTATTAAATTGTGCATGATCTCCTTTCCAAATCCGCCAAAAGAAAGTGCGTCCTGAGCACTGCCTGTTTCAGCGTATAAATCAATGCTTAGAATAATAAAGCCATTTTTGATCAAGAATCATTTTAGCAAGGTTTTTTGTTCATTTCGATGTTCGCGTTTGCCAACTGCCACGCGCTGTGGTACCACCTCTATCATAACGCATAAGTGGTTGCAAAGTTATTAGCTTCCGAAAAGCGTCTGTATGGCGGGGCCGGGCGGGGTCAAATGTAAATTTGTCCAGTAAGTTGACGAGAAACCTCACGGGCGCTTCGCGCCCGCTCAGTAATGAAGCTGACGCGACCCGCACCGCTCAGTAATGAAGCTGACGCGACCCGCATACAAGGTGTTCGAAACTTGAGAAAGGCGTTATATAATCATTGAAATCATAACCTCCTCGCCAGAATGTAAAACGCTGCTGCAGTCACGTTCTCTTACGCTACGTAGAACGCCTTAAACTCATTGTCTCAGACATTTTAAAAGGTCAGACATATTTCAACGCGGAAATAGGGAATTATTCTGGCACGTCTGAAGCGTGTAGTCCAATTTACCCCATTAGCCGTCCAGTGTCGGGGCCCACTGCTATAATATGCCTCTCAGGCAGCCTAATAAGTCACTCCCGGATGCCTGCTGCGTCGGAGCCTTCATTCCTTTGAAGGCGGATGCAAACACCTACGCACAATATTATTAAATTCCTCTGTTAAAAGGATCAAACCACCCTACTAGGAGCAAAGGCTGATGAGGTCAACCCACTTTACCAAAACAGGGAAATAACTTCTGGCGATTACATTTTCAGGCGACTGCTCCTCGGGGCCAGTTGTGTCTTGAGAGCCAGTTGTGTCAGTTGTGTCTTGTCAGTTGTGTCTTGAGGCGTATGGGTCCTTCATTGATGGTTGACGGTACTTCAGTTCCGTGTAGAGAAGTCCAGTTGATCTCTGAAGGCGGAGCGGCAGTCGAAGCTCGCCCAGCTGCCAACATACGAACATCCGCTGAATTCTGAACACAGTCAACGGCATCACAGCTCTGCCTCCGATTACGTCATCACTGTAACCCGACTGGTGCTGCTGCGGCGCTGACCTGACCTCTGGCCTGTGACCTCTGACCTCTGACCTGACCCGGTCTGGTCACAGGTCGGGTGCACCCGGCCTCAGAACAGCCTTGGAAGTTGGAGTTTATTTTATTCGTTAGTTATCAGATATTGTATTTACTTTAGTTTACTTTATCAATGATTCATTAGTTTTGGTATTTTAAGTTTGGTTATTGCATGATAAACACATTCGCAGTGCGTTGTATGGCTGTGCCACTTACAGTTTTACGTGCAACTCATGACCTCTGGGAGCATTCAATTTGTCATGGGAAGCGGCGTTTTATTAGGTTATTTAAACACAATAAGCTGTAAATACAACGAGCTTTATTGGCCATAAAAGCATGGGCTGCCGCTGAGCATTCACTGCCCGTTCTGTACTGCGATATCTGACCTCTGACCTACCGTGGACGACCTCTGACCTCTCTGGCAGTGATACTGCGGTATCTGACCTACCGTAGACGACCTCTGACCTCTCTGGCAGTGATACTGCGGTATCTGACCTACCGTGGACGACCTCTGACCTCCCTGGCAGTGATACTGCGGTATCTGACCTTACCGTGGACGACCTCTGACCTCTCTGACAGTGATACTGCGGTATCTGACCTCTGACCTTACCGTGGACGACCTCTGACCTCTCTGGCAGTGATACTGCGGTATCTGACCTACCGTGGACGACCTCTAACCTCCCTGGCAGTGATACTGCGGTATCTGACCTTACCGTGGACGACCTCTGACCTCTCTGGCAGTGATACTGCGGTATCTGACCTACCGTGGACGACCTCTGACCTCTCTGGCAGTGATCTGACCTCTGACCGCTGTATCCTCGTTGCTGAATACTGACCCAGAGTCGGTAGGTGATAGCGGCTCGGAGGACCGGGGCAGACGGCTGTTGACGACATGACTCCGTTGCACGGCACCGGTATCGGTGTACCGTCTGTGTTCCTGCTGCTCCGCACCGGTGTACCGCCCGTGTTGCTGTGCCGAAACCGGTCTCCGGGGAGAGGTTTCTGAGCTGGGCGATGACAGGCGCCGCTCCTCTCACTCGCTGCCGCCGCCGGGAATGGTGATATACAGGAGTGGTGATAGCCGCCAGCCGGTGATGCTGGTCGGAAGTGATAGTCGGTGGTGATAGTCCATCATATGTGGAGTGATAGTCCATCACAACAGCATGCAACTCGAGTGCATGGCGCCTGATGGAACACTTCACCGATATAGAAAGCAGAAAACTAAACATCGAATCATTTAAATGGTGACTTCACCTATGGTGATAGCTGGTGGAGAGCGGATAACCCGTGGGGTTAGGCGGTGAGATAGTCGATGGTGATAGCCTTGGGTTGTTGATTGCCAATCCCAGCTGATCGGTCAGACCGCGCTCTTTGTACGGCGCCCAAACCAGTTCGGTGGAATCAGCGGCAGCCAGGAGTGAGGAGATACACAGGACTGAGGTCATCGTAACAACGTGCAACTCAATACATGGCGCCCGATGGAACACTTCACCGATATACAAAGAAGAATCTGAACATCGAATCATGAGAATGGTGCCTTCAAAACACAGACGGAGGAAACCTAAACCCATTCACCATCAGTGTCTTACGTATGTATTTGTGCTATTATAGCCGCAATTCAATTGAGAGGCCCAGACGGCCGGGCCGGGTGGCAGCCGTCGCAATCAGGCGCTCCTCTGAAAGCGGCCCAGACAGGCCGGCCTGGGTGGCAGCCGTTCCAATCAGGCTCTCCTCTGAAAGCGCCTCCGCACGCTCAGTGCAGTCTCCAGTTGTTTGCTCGGCTCGCTTTGTTGACTCGGTCGCTCCCCGGGGCTCCGCGGCGCAGATAATAGTGCTCCGACCGCCACCGTAACGGCATATTGGGCATTTGGCGCGCCCAGAGAGGAGTTTTGGCGCGGGCGCGGCCGGCGCGAGCGCAGAGTTTTTGCGGGAGTCCGTCTGTTTTGGCGCGAGCTCGTCTGTTTTGGCGAGTTCGTCTGTTTTGCAGTCGCGGCGGACGGCCGGCTGTTGCAGGATACTCCTCCAATCGCCGTCCCGTATCGGCGGACGATGACAGCTCAGCTGGGGAACCGGTCCCGGGCCTGCCGAGCGACGGTCACTGGAGCTGGGTGGGGCCCGGCAGACAGGATCAGCCCCCCCCCCCCTCCCCAGACGGGACAGGGTGTTCAGCCGCACCTCCTCCGGCCGAGCGGCAGGGACAGGCTGCGACACGTGCCCAGTGTCGTCCGTTCACTGTCCATGAGGCTGTGCAATACGGTGCAATGAGCAGGGCCCCGGCTCAACCCTGCCGTGGTGAAGACTGGCCGCGACGTGCTGACTGTCGTCCATTCACTGTCCACATGGCCCTGCAATGAGCAGGGCCCCGGCTCAACCCTGCCGTGGTGAAGACTGGCCGCGACGTGCTGACTGTCGTCCATTCACTGTCCACATGGCCCTGCAATGAGCAGGGCCCCGGCTCAACCCTGCCGTGGTGAAGACTGGCCGCGACGTGCTGACTGTCGTCCATTCACTGTCCACATGGCCCTGCAATGAGCAGGGCCCCGGCTCAACCCTGCCGTGGTGAAGACTGGCCGCGACGTGCTGACTGTCGTCCATTCACTGTCCACATGGCCCTGCAATGAGCAGGGCCCCGGCTCAACCCTGCCGTGGTGAAGACTGGCCGCGACGTGCTGACTGTCGTCCATTCACTGTCCACATGGCCCTGCAATGAGCAGGGCCCCGGCTCAACCCTGCCGTGGTGAAGACTGGCCGCGACGTGCTGACTGTCGTCCATTCACTGTCCACATGGCCCTACAATGAGCAGGGCCCCGGCTCAACCCTGCCGTGGTGAAGACTGGCCGCGACGTGCTGACTGTCGTCCATTCACTGTCCACATGGCCCTGCAATGAGCAGGGCCCCGGCTCAACCCTGCCGTGGTGAAGACTGGCCGCGACGTGCTGACTGTCGTCCATTCACTGTCCACATGGCCCTGCAATGAGCAGGGCCCCGGCTCAACCCTGCCGTGGTGAAGACTGGCCGTGACGTGCTGACTGTCGTCCATTCACTGTCCACATGGCCCTGCAATGAGCAGGGCCCCGGCTCAACCCTGCCGTGGTGAAGACTGGCCGCGACGTGCTGACTGTCGTCCATTCACTGTCCACATGGCCCTGCAATGAGCCAGTGTTTCGCAATACAAAGCAGATGAGTGACTTTCGTCATGGCGGTAAGTCGGTTAGAGCGGAACAGAAGCTCGAAGCATAAACAGATAAAGGCATCCATTCATCCACGAAGCACCATTCAGTCAAAAGCACGCAGTGGAAGCGAGACAGGCTTTCATAAAACGCAGACGGTCTCGTATTATTCTCCATTCCTTATCTGCTGCTCTCCCTCCGTTCGCTCTCTGTCTCCGGCGGCGGCTGCCCGCTGCGGTGTTTGCATATCTCAACTGAGCCCATTAAGTATTCCTAACCGGTGCGGGGCCTTGACGGCGGCGGCGGCGGTGGCGACGACGCGGCGGCAGCTGTCATGGACGGCGGGCCCGGCTCATGGACGCTGGCTGCATGAGCCGGCAACGGAGCTGGCACAACTCCAACGACGGGCCGGCCGCTGTCGGCGCTGGTCACTGTTCGGCACTGGTCACTGCAGTGACCAGCACCAGTTGCACCAGCACACAATCCATTGGGTGTTTCTGACCGGTTACTGGTCACTGAGTTTTGGCTGCTGGTTTGAGGTTACTGGTCAGTGGTGGTTTGTGGTTTCTGGTGGTTTGTGGTTTCTGCTGGTTTGTGTGGTCTGCTGTGGTGTCTGCTAGTGGTCGATGATAATTCGTTTGTGATCGGTGTTCCATGATCACCACTTATTTGTAACTGCCTAACTGTCAGTGGTTACTGTTCACTGGTCTCTGGTCACTCGTCACTGGTCGACACTTATTGGTCACTGGTCACTGGTTAATCGTCACTGTCAACTGGTTGCCGGAGCCAGTCGCTGGCTATTGGTCACTGTCCACTGATCGCTGGAGTGCCGAAACTTTATACTGAGATCAGCCATCAAAACGAGTGGCGATGTATCGGCGGCGTATGTGAATCGGCGATGTATCGGCGGCGTATGTGAATCGGCGATGTATCGGCGGCGTATGTGAATCGGCGATGTATCGGCGGCGTATGTGAATCGGCGATGTATCGGCGGCGTATGTGAATCGGCGATGTATCGGCGGCGATGTATCGGCGGCGATGTATCGGCGGCGATGTATCGGCGGCGATATATCGGCGGCGATGTATCGGCGGCGATGTATCGGCGGCGATGTATCGGTGGCGATGTATCGGCGGCATGTATCGGCGGCGATGTATCGGCGGCATGTATCGGCGGCGATGTATCGGCGGCGATGTATCGGCGGCGATGTATCGGCGGCGATGTATCGGCGGCGATGTATCGGCGGCGATGTATCGGCGGCGATGTATCGGCGGCGTATGTGAATTATGCCGGACCTTGGCGCTGCAGGACCGGACCGGACCTTGGCGGACGTGGGAAAGTGATGCGGGCGGCGGCGCGAGGCACTCCCAGAACCCTGTAGTGATTCTGTCGAGCGTTTTGCTTCACAGAGTGATTCTGTTTTTATTTGTGCCGAAACAATGGCTAGTTAAACAGACGGCTGGTCGGAATTAAGACATGCGTGGTTTTTGTGTTTGGGAGAGCGGGAGTAACGGTGAAATGGTGCCGGTTTTTCAGATGCTGAACACACCCATTGTCTGGAACAGAGCAGCTAGGCGCCAATTGGCAGCTAACTGCTGGAGACCGGTGGAGCCGCAGCCAGTCGCCCACATCCGATGTTTCGCCTCGTAATGAATACCATTGACATAGTAATTGTTTTTGTTTTATTGTACATTTCGTGACACACTTCACGATAGAGACGTTGCTCGGCTGCATTGCATAAGCCGCTCCGCAAGATATCCAGTTTTAAGTCCCTCGTCATCA
The DNA here is from genome assembly GCA_036785665.1 of Chirona hameri. Taxonomy (NCBI): domain Eukaryota; kingdom Metazoa; phylum Arthropoda; class Thecostraca; order Balanomorpha; family Balanidae; genus Chirona; species Chirona hameri. The sequence goes on along the minus strand of JAXIVJ010014446.1, from coordinate 24,950 downwards.
ATGTAGCTTAAATGTAAGCAGTTAAGCTCATCAGATTATACATTTCAGGCGCGGATCCAGGGGGGGTGGCGGCGCTAGCCCCCCCTCCCCCCCCCCCCCCCCCCCTGAGCCCGGGTCGCGCCCATGTCGCACCATACAAACGCGCCCGTAGGCCGCAACTTTTTGTATGGCGCCCCCCCCCCCCCCCTGACCGAAATCCTGGATCCGCGCCTTCATTTTACATAGGTATGAACGCATGTGCATACATGCGCACACAGTTCTTGTCGATGCCTGTCAGGGAACTAGCCATCCCACGGTCGGCTGCCACTGCACTGGCCGTTAGTTGAAGTCGGGCAGGTTAGCCGCTGAATGTGGGGTCCTCACTGTTCAGGTCTCTGGTGGGTTGTCAATCGGCAATTAACAAAGGACACTCTAATAGTGTCAACTGTCAACTAATAGTGTATACACTGCTGCATGCAGGGTTGGCAAAACAAATGTGTCGGCAACAATGTTCAAGACAGAAGCAGCATGTAGGTACAATAAACCTTGTCACTTCCATGATATAATTCATTGTTTATGGTTTTAAAATATTAAACATCAAAATATTGCTTACTTTCTTTACACCTATGTTCGTAAGCACAATACAAATATTACAAAAGTAATTATAATGCATTGCGAAACACATGAAATAAACTCAGTTGAACTGGTTTATCCTGCATTCATTTGTAATACCTTGTTTGACGACCTTGTTTTTCTTCACATGTTGAACATGTTTAAGTTGATCTCAAGTGACACGTTTTTATCTCATGAGTTAACACGGCGTCAGAACTATTATAGCGTGATCTCATGTGAGGCATTTGACTTTGATGAACTCAAGATAGACTTAAACGTGACCGGATAATTATATCATACTGCACAAGTTCTGTTTTATAGAATTAACCGATAACTTAAATTAGCTGATTTTCGCAGTCCCGACCAAAGATCGTGCCAACTGTGGTCTGTTAGAATTGGGACGTTATCGTCGGAGCAGCGAGCCGGCTTGCACATTGTCGCCGATGCGATTGGATGATAATGATTTTCGTATTGTGATTTCAGTCACATTTTGGGGAAAAGTGACCCCACCTCCAAAAACGTTTGCAGTTGTGCCAAAGCCAGAGTTTCTCACCGATCAGTTTGAAACTTACAGAGTTCCATCAGGGCATAAGTACTTACAATTCACATATCTCGGAATTTTGATATTGGTGATCTAAGGTCAGGTCAATTTCGTGGCCTCCCCATAATAAATCAATGGGGAAATATTAAAATGCTTCCTATTTCAAGGATATGCATGATATTAGTCCAATTACTTCTGTATCATGTTATTATCATATCATGTATATCATGTTATTTTATATTTTGCAGTATGAATGCTGCTTACGAGTGCCTTTTTAACATGTCTCACCTTGTAACGTTATCGACTCGACACTCTGAATAGCCATTTTATGTTGGATAGTGTTTTAAATGGCAATACAATACAATACAATTATAGGATATTCTTGATGATCCAAGTGTAAGTTTTGTTCAGTGACCCCTATGTGGTCATTTGAGGTCATCCGAGGTTACCATCACTTTTTTTTGTAAATAACTCGCGTCATAATGAAGATAGAGAAGTAAACCGACAGCAATGTGTTTGCATCGTCGAGACACGTCTCCCTATATGCAAAATTACCTACTTGAGTCTTGACATCAGGTCAAGGTCACGTGACCTGAAGTCAAATTTGAAGTTGACCTAACACGGTCACCATGTATGTCATTCGAAGCGCCTTGAAAAGGCAAACATAATGGCGTAAACAGTTTTCCGTTATCGTTATTAGGTAAACAGCTATTAGCGAAACACGGTTTTGCAAAAAACAACATTTCCCCCCTTTTTTGACCTCTGGAGCCTCAAGTATTGACCTGATCTCAAATTTGAAGACACTTTGTCGATTGCAAATTGCAATGGCTGGCGCTCGCTTTTTTCCGTTTGTTTCTAGCTAGCATAGTTTCCGAGATATATGGGAATTTCTGGATCGAAGTCCTAAAACAGGAAAAAACTGAAAATTTTGACATTTGATGACCTCTGGTGACCTCAATTTTGACCTGACCTAAATACATACTGAAATACTTTCGATAGAACTTGTATCAAGCTATCAAACTCCGTTTTCCTCTTGTCGCTACGTTGCGTAGTTTTTTAGATCCCACGTAGGGGGGCGGAAATCACCCCCCCCCCCTTGCAGTTCGTGTTCGGCGCAAACCCCCTGCAGTGCGCGGGAACATCGAAGCTGCAATTTTGCACCCTTGCCCAACAGACAACATTCCCAACAACATATCAGCCAGAAGAGCTCAGATTGTTTCCGCCACAAGTACCTGAGGCACATGATTCGTTCAGTCAGGTATAGTGAGGCCACACGACGTTCTTTCCCATGCTGAGTTCCCCGGAGCCGATTATCTGTCCTTCCCAGTTCGGTTTACGACGGCGAGGTGTCGCTCTTCTTTCTCACGGGACGGTCCCGTATGTCTGAAGTAATCACCTCTTCTGCCGCCCGGCCTATTTAGAAGGTACCCTGTCGGGTCCCGCGGGTTGGCAGGTCCATCGAGGGATCACCTGTTTGGTCCCACGGATTACCAGCCTGGATCCCTCGGAGGATCACCCGTCCCTGCCAGGGACGGGTCCCACTTCCCTCCAGCGCGGGTCCCTCCAAGGGTCATCTATCCAGCCTGGATCTCTGGTAAGAACACCTGTCCCCAGCCTAAGCCCCTCGTCATATCACCTGTCGCGGCCCTCCCCGAAATGAATTAGCTGCGGCCCACTCGGCGATGAATTAGTCTGGCAGTACCGGCCCGAGGGATGAATGACACGAACACCGCAGAGGGCTGAATTGGCCCGAATCTGAGGCGCCGCGCGGCGGTGGCGGCGCGTGTTTAATTGCGGCAGCAGCGGCGCAGTCGGCGGTTTCACGCCGTGTCGGATGGGTCGCCCACCACCACAGCAGCAGCGGCGGTGGCGTGGGAACAGATGGAGAAAAATGTACTGAACCCCCAAATCCATGCTTATGCGGAATCGAGGATGTCTGGCATTTGTTGCCTGCCAGGGACTGCGGAACAACGGAGGTTGGCCCAGCCATGAATTAAAACTGCATCCGGGATCTAAGGCGAAATTCGTGCAAACTATAGATGAATGAAATCATCATAAATACATAGAGAGCCGAACTACATGATCAAACTGGTTTGCTCAGTCATGCTTTTAATGTGAGGCACGCGAGTTAGCCGCTGTTCTTATCCAAGTGGCAATGATTTGTGTTAGTTTAGCCCTCGTCCTTGGACAATGACAGTGCATAATAATTAATAGACGTCCGGTCGGCCGTTTTCTTTTTGTGACGCATCTTAACAGCGTCCGTGCCGTGAGTCAGGCCATCTTAATAGTGTTCGTGCCGTGAGTCAGGCCATCTGAATAGTGTTCGTGCCGTGAGTCAGGCCATCTTAATAGTGTTCGTGCCGTGAGTCAGGCCATCTGAATAGTGTCCGCGCCGTGAGTCAGGCCATCTGAATAGTGTCCGCGCCGCGTGATTCAGTCGTTCTCGGAGCGGACATTCCTCCGTGACGCCTGAGCCTCTCCGAGAAGTCCGTTCGGGCCTCCTCACCGGAGACCAGTGATTAGCGTCGCCTCCCGTCGGGTCTCCAAGATGCATCACGCATGTGGAGTGTGGGTCCGGAAATACCACGCAGACGGCGCCGGAGATGTCTCGCCGGTTAATCAGCCCACTCGCCGCTGTCCCGGATCCTGCGTCTGTGCGTGGCGAAGGCATGAGCTGTCCCCTGCCGCGGGGTTCCTGCAGGTGTCCCGTTGCTTCGCCCCGCCTGGCTTGGTGTTGTGAGTAGAGCTCGGGGATTTGTATTTGTCCGGCGTTCCTGTCCACCTGTCAACGAGCGGCGCACGACCTAATGCTGTATTGATGTTGCGGGACACTACAACACGTGTATGCACCTACAAATGGTGGTTTCCTGAAAGGTGCTGCCTGTGTTCTGCCGGCGCACCGAACCAGTCGAACATGAAGAAGACTCGGTTCCCGAGAGAAAGTCTACCGAGTCGTCCCGATCGTCATCGGCTAGTCATGCCTGCAGTAATTACCGCGTGAAGGGATTGGCCATCATCTGAGCATAAACAACAACGCCTGCCTGCACCTAACGCACTGACTGATCGTCGCTGTCTCTACAGTTCACCGAGCCTGCATCTGCAGGCCGGATTGAGACAGAAGTGCAGCGGCAACCAGAGAGCCGGGCTGTCGCCACCTGCAGGATATGACCAATCCCGGCGGCGAGCAGCGGCGCAGCTGCGGCGTTTTACCGCCACTGATCCCGAACGGAATGCGTTATCAGCGCCATCTGTCTGTGTCCTGAAATCGAAACTGCTGGGCCGCCGAGCGGGGGTTACGGGGGCAGTGTCGGTCTCTGTGACTCTGCAGTCTGGTAGGGTGACATGTGGGTCAATATAGCATATCCGGGGCTTAATAGCAGGGCTACTGCCGACACGTACGTCCACGCCGACAGTTATGACTGGAAATCAGCACGGGCAACATTTTGCTTTCTATTATATTCCGTTCTATTAGCTCTTGGTTCCATTCCATCCGATTTCATCACTTCTGATTTAGCTTTTCTTCCTTCCACACCAATTCATTTCATCCATAATTTTAGAGGCAGAGGTCTGAGCAACTTTCCCCGTTCCATTCCTTTCCATAACCAGCATGGAGAAACGTGTTCTGTTCCATTCCATTTCCATTCCGTACTAGAATTCCGTTTCATTTTCCATTCGATTCTGATCTCTAGTCATGACTCTGTCTCCGCTGACCGCTCTGAAACTTGTCAGTCGGCGCTGAGATGGAATGGCAGATTAATTGTCTACTGGTTGGCAGCGTTTGGGGCATAAGAAGCTATCTGAAGATTGAGAGGGGGAGACGACGAGAGAGGAGCGAGAGAGCGAGACGGGGACCTGTCTCCGGCCGCTCTGTCCGCGTTATTACTGATGCATGGAGCAGGTGCTAGGCCTGCGGCCTTGTCGTCGGTAATTTTACTGCCCTCTCTGGAGTCTGAGCTCATCGAACTCTCCCGCTCCCGGACCTGCCGAGAATGGTGTCTGTAAACAATAAACATGCCGTGAAGCGTATGTAGCCCCAGGGCATTGAAGGAAGGCATTGCTGACAGCTGATCAAGGTTCGATTTCTTATGTCTTCAAGGAGCCCAAATTAAATTAAAATATATGCATGGTGTGCCGTGCCATACGCGGAACTAGCGCCGGGCGGCGGAGCGCCCGTCCGGGCCTGCTGCCATTGGGTTTTCGGTATAAAACTGCACATTTCGAAGTCTAGCAGAAAAACTGTAAGGAGTAACAAATATGTTCTCTGGATCCTGTTAGATTATGCAATGTTTTAGCATTCTACACTATTGCCATAGACCTGCCACTAGAGCCCTTCATGGAATGGGAATCCCCATGGAACACAATGAACGGGATGGAAATGGGTGGGAATGGGGCCATTTTGGGAAATGTAACGGGTTGGTACGGGTTTGGGACAGACCATATAATTTTTTAGCACCACAAAAAGTGGAAGTGTGCTGCAACGGGTGGGAATGGGAGCCCCATCAATTATGAATTCGAATTTGGATTGGAACGGGTTTGGGTCTGGCTGAATGGGCTGGAACGGGATGGGGGCTGGAAATGTGTCCCATGAAGGGACCTGACACCACCGCCGACGCTGCTTGAGACATTTTAAGGCAAAAATATTGGTTTATTTCCAATGTTAAATTTCGGGAAATCGCCTGATTTAGAGTGCACGGCGGCGCAATACCACACATATCTAAAAAAATAAGGACGATATCAAAAATGGTATTTGCCTCCCTAAAAGAAGACACTTCTAATACCCTACCAACTAAATTTCAGCCTTCCACCTTCGATACCGAGACCGCTTTGCCAGGCTGATTGCATGCAATACTTCAGCGACGGCGCCCCTCCGGCTAATGACGGCGCTCCTCTGGCCAGTGACCGCGCTTCCCCGGCCAGTGACGGCGCTCTTGCGGTCAGTGACGGCGCCCCCCGCCATACCTGGCGCCTCTCCGGCGAGTGACAGTGCAGCGCCTCTCCGGCCAGCGACGGCGCTCCTCCGACCAGTGACGGTGCCCCCTCCAAACCACAGTAACTTCACATGCACAACGAACGCGCCAGGTGCGCCACATTGAGTTGTAAACCGCTAGAAGGCTCTCAGCTGTCCTGCCAAGATATAGTTTTTACTAGAAAGTTGAATAAACAAGTTGTGTTTTGTAACGCAGACTATTTATTGACAGGAACATAAATAAATGTTTCACATTTTTCCATAGTGTACGTTTCGAAAACAATCATTGTAACTTAATTCAAAACTAATTATTTAATGAACTAACCAGAATAGATCTAGTTTAAAACAGTAACGCTATATCGTGAGAAGAACGGCGTTCGCGACGTTGCTTCCACCTAGGGGCGCAGACAGGATTTTGCGACGGAGGGGGCTAGGCTAACCGAAGTGGGCCCCTTAACATTCGCTGATGCCCCCCCCCCCCAAAAAAAAAAACAACAACAAAAAAACATGAATTTGTTTGCAATTTTCATTAAAACAAAAATGTAATTTTATTTATTTTTTTATTTATTTTCACTGTTTGTTTTAATTGTAATAAAAAATCATCCATCCCTAATATGATCCCATGTTAAAGTACACGTGCACTTGGATTTGTCCCTAGTAATTTTATTTGGTCTGTGGGCAGTGGCGACGCATTGCCGCTTTGCCCCCCCCCCCCTGGATCCGCTAGTGATGCCGTGGGGTCTAGGAAGGGAAGGATCGCAGCGAGACGCGCAATGTGGCAATCGAAATCTCTCAATGAGATGAATCTAAAGCATACTCAAAAATGTCAAAGTGAGGTCAAATATCATGTCACGGTCAGGTCAAAGGTCACAATCGACGTAATTGAGTTTATGGGCCATATTTTCCATCCAAAGCCTTCTATTACGACCATGATCACCCAAAATCCTGCCAAAGGTATGATACACATCTCGCATGAGCTAAAGTAAGATTGTTGTCCAAGGTCAAGGTCAGGTCACAAAAGGTCACTATGCTCAACATATTTACGAAAGTCATGCAACACATGTTTTATGAGTTATTTTCCACGTATAATTCGATAATGATAGTCATTTTACCACCTGGCTTCATTTACGCGAAGTTAATGTCAAGTTCAGGTTATGTTCAGGTCACTGAAGGTCAAAATTTGAAATTCATCAATATAAATAAAAAAAGCATGTTTCTCGACCAGTTTTGTCTCATAAATACAGTGGTGCCATTGATTTGTCTCTATCTGGTCAATAACAGCCAAACAACGCAATTATTAAAGGTGACGTCATGAATTACCCATACTTTAGATGCAATAAGTCAGTCAACGATGGTGATATAATTCTGAAATTTGGTATGTTAGTTTCCCATATGTGGTTCTCTGACATATATTCCGGCTTTTTTAATATCTTTGACAAATTTGATTTTGTGGGCATTTTCCCCCATTTTTTTTGGCGGTCAAAAAACTTCTTTTTAATCCGAGATAGCTATGATGTAGCCCTTGCCATTTTCCATCTTTTGACGTTTTTGGATTGCATTTTGCTCAAAATATGGCATTTGTACGGTCTGTTACATTTTAGCTGATTTTGGTGTAAAACTCGTGTGTAGTGACGTCACTAAATTCGATATAGCTCGAAATTTTCGACGAAATTCCTTTATTTATTTTTTACAGAAGACGTAAACGTGATTTATAAAAAGGTATTCGAAGTTTCACGTTGATAGCGCTATTGGTTTTTGAGCTATTACGAAAATTCATCAGGGGGAGGGGGCGTTAAACGCCCCCCCCCCCCCAGTCAATGGCGGGTTAATGTTCATTGTTCAATTCGGCTGGAGTTGGGGGGAGGGGCAACTTGTCCCTCCTGCCCCCTCCCCCGCCTCCGCCACTACTATATACCACCAATTACCAAAACCCCTCACACAAATCTTAACAATGGGATCACGAATCATGATGACAAAAGCGGATCCAGGATTCATTCGACCAAGGCCTTTGTTCTGCCTCAACTCATTTGTATTGTATTTATTTATATGTTTGTCAATGCCCCGTCCCCCGTACACTGCTGACGCCTGACTCCGCATGGTTAATGTAATCCACTACGCCCGGGGCCCGGGGGCAGGGGGCATTTTCCCTCCAATTTTAGCAAAATGGGCCTTTGTCCCCCCCCCCCCCCCCCCTCCGAGGTGCCAGATGGGCAGCTTTCTGAGGCATCAGGCATCTGAGCCGATGATGGTCCTTTTCTGGTCTAAAGATGAGTCCTTTCAAGACCTCTGATGCGCCTTTTCAGACCTGAGACGGGCCCTTTCTGAATTCACGATGGACCCTTTCAAAACCTGAGACCGGCCCATTCTGAGCCTAAGATGGGCCCTTTCTGAGCCTAAGATGGCCCCTCTCCGGATCTGAGATGGGCCCTTCCCGGTCCTAAGAGCAGAGATGGGCCTTTTCCGGGCCTGAGATGCAGGCTGCTCACTTTCAAAGCCTAAAATGGACCCTTTTCAGACCTGAGACGGGCCCTTTCTGAATTAACGATGGGCCTTTTCAACACCTGAGGCCGGCCCATTCTGAGCCTAAGATGGGCCCTTCCCGGGCCTAAGAGCAGATATGGGCCTTTTCCGGACCTGAGATGCAGGCTGCTTACTTTCAAAGCCTAAAATGGACCCTTTTCAGACCTGAGACGGGCTCTTTCTGAATTCACGATGGGCCCTTTCAAAACCTGAGACCGGCCCATTCTGAGCCTAAGATGGGCCCTTTCCAGACCTGAGAAGGGCCCTTTCTGAGCCTAAGATGGGCCCTCTCCGGATCTGAGATGGGCCCTTCCCGGGCCTAAGAGCAGAGATGGGCCGTTTCTGGACCTGAGATCTGAGGCTAAATTTGGTTTATCAGACCATAAATGGGCCCTTTCTGAGTCCACGATGGGCCCATTTCAGACCCGAGATGGGCCCCTGTGAGCCGCGACGGGGGGGGGGGGGGGCTTTAGCCCCCATAGCCCCCCCCCCCCCCTGGCTGCGCCCCTGCAGTTCCACCTATTGGTAACTGATTGAACTAAATATCCAACGCTCGTTCCGCGTATGGCACACCATGTTAGCATGATCCTTTGTATTGTATTTTTATTGTATTGCTATTGATTGATTTCTGTTCGAACTTTGTGTGATTCATTCAATGTTCTTCGTGAATTTGCACCTTCCTGCCACCTTCGTTTCAGAAGCTTTTCTGTAAAAGTCACAGCGTCGATCTAAGATGATCCTTTCCGAACGCTTCCGAATGCAGCGTGTAGCTCGCGCCATCTGAGCGGCGACCGATCTGTCTCTATCCGCTGGCTGAGTCACTCGGCCTCTATCCGCTGGCTGAGTCACTCGTCCTCTATCCGCTGGTTGAGTCACTCGGCCTCTATCCGCTGGCTGAGGAGCACTCGGCCTCTATCCGCTGGCTGAGTCACTCGGCCTCTATCCGCTGGCTGAGTCACTCGGTCTCTATCCGCTGGCTGAGTCACTCGGTCTCTATCCGCTGGCTGAGTCACTCGGCCTCTATCCGCTGGCTGAGTCACTCGTCCTCTATCCGCTGGTTGAGTCACTCGGCCTCTATCCGCTGGCTGAGGAGCACTCGGCCTCTATCCGCTGGCTGAGTCACTCGGCCTCTATCCGCTGGCTGAGTCACTCGGTCTCTATCCGCTGGCTGAGTCACTCGGCCTCTATCCGCTGGCTGAGTCACTCGGCCTCTATCCGCTGGCTGAGTCACTCGGCCTCTATCCGCTGGCTGAGTCACTCGGTCTCTATCCGCTGACTGAGTCACTCGGCCTCTATCCGCTGGCTGAGTCACTCGGCCTCTATCCGCTGGCTGAGTCACTCGGCCTCTATCCGCTGGTTGAGTCACTCGGTCTCTATCCGCTGGCTGAGTCACTCGGCCTCTATCCGCTGGTTGAGTCACTCGGCCTCTATCCGCTGGCTGAGTCACTCGACCTCTATCCGCTGGCTGAGTCACTCGTCCTCTATCCGCTGGTTGAGTCACTCGGCCTCTATCCGCTGGCTGAGTCACTCGGCCTCTATCCGCTGGCTGAGTCACTCGGCCTCTATCCGCTGGCTGAGTCACTCGGCCTCTATCCGCTGGCTGAGTCACTCGGCCTCTATCCGCTGGCTGAGTCACTCGGCCTCTATCCGCTGGTTGAGTCACTCGGCCTCTATCCGCTGGCTGAGTCACTCGGCCTCTATCCGCTGGCTGAGTCACTCGGCCTCTATCCGCTGGCTGAGTCACTCGGCCTCTATCCGCTGGCTGAGTCACTCGGCCTCTATCCGCTGGTTGAGTCACTCGGCCTCTATCCGCTGGCTGAGTCACTCGGCCTCTATCCGCTGGCTGAGTCACTCGGCCTCTATCCGCTGGCTGAGTCACTCGGTCTCTATCCGCTGGCTGAGTCACTCGGCCTCTATCCGCTGGCTGAGTCACTCGGCCTCTATCCGCTGGCTGAGTCACTCGGCCTCTATCCGCTGGCTGAGTCACTCGGCCTCTATCCGCTGGCTGAGTCACTCGGCCTCTATCCGCTGGCTGAGTCACTCGGCCTCTATCCGCTGGCTGAGTCACTCGGCCTCTATCCGCTGGCTGAGTCACTCGGCCTCTATCCGCTGGCTGAGTCACTCGGTCTCTATCCGCTGGCTGAGTCACTCGGCCTCTATCCGCTGGCTGAGTCACTCGGCCTCTATCCGCTGGCTGAGTCACTCGGCCTCTATCCGCTGGCTGAGTCACTCGGCCTCTATCCGCTGGCTGAGTCACTCGGCCTCTATCCGCTGGCTGAGTCACTCGGCCTCTATCCGCTGGCTGAGTCACTCGGCCTCTATCCGCTGGCTGAGTCACTCGGCCTCTATCCGCTGGCTGAGTCACTCGGCCTCTATCCGCTGGCTGAGTCACTCGGCCTCTATCCGCTGGCTGAGTCACTCGGTCTCTATCCGCTGGCTGAGTCACTCGGCCTCTATCCGCTGGCTGAGTCACTCGGCCTCTATCCGCTGGCTGAGTCACTCGGTCTCTATCCGCTGGCTGAGTCACTCGGTCTCTATCCGCTGGCTGAGTCACTCGGCCTCTATCCGCTGGCTGAGTCACTCGGCCTCTATCCGCTGGCTGAGTCACTCGGCCTCTATCCGCTGGCTGAGTCACTCGGCCTCTATCCGCTGGCTGAGTCACTCGGCCTCTATCCGCTGGCTGAGTCACTCGGCCTCTATCCGCTGGCTGAGTCACTCGGTCTCTATCCGCTGGCTGAGTCACTCGGTCTCTATCCGCTGGCTGAGTCACTCGGCCTCTATCCGCTGGCTGAGTCACTCGGCCTCTATCCGCTGGCTGAGTCACTCGGCCTCTATCCGCTGGTTGAGTCACTCGGTCTCTATCCGCTGGCTGAGTCACTCGGCCTCTATCCGCTGGCTGAGTCACTCGGCCTCTATCCGCTGGCTGAGTCACTCGGCCTCTATCCGCTGGCTGAGTCACTCGGCCTCTATCCGCTGGCTGAGTCACTCGGCCTCTATCCGCTGGCTGAGTCACTCGGCCTCTATCCGCTGGCTGAGTCACTCGGTCTCTATCCGCTGGCTGAGTCACTCGACCGTGTAACGAGTGCATCATCGGGTCAACCTAGCAAACCTCCCCAACCAGTGACTTACCGGCCGTCATAACGAGCCTCCCGCCCCGTCAGCCAGTCACACGTCCTGGCGGTACCGTCTTTGATGCGGGCATTCCGCCGTGCGCACAGCGGGGGAATAATACGACCATCGCCCAACCTCGTATCTCCCTGAGAGCAGCTCAGAGAGTGCCCCGCTCGGGCCTCCCAGTCAGTCAGTACCAGCGGGCGGGCCTCCCCCGGTACACCCCAACAGGATCTCCTTACAAGCCAAGGTCACCGACTCACATCCTCCCGGCGAGCAGACAGATCTGACCCGTCCCTCTAAAGCGGGCCTCCTACTCAACAGGTCACCGACTCACATCCTTCCGGAGAGCAGACAGATCTGAACCGTCCCTCTAAAGCGGGCCTCCTACTCAACAGGTCACTGACTCACATCCTTCCGGAGAGCAGACAGATCTAAACCGTCCCTCTAAAGCGGGCCTCCTACTCAACAGGTCACCGACTCACATCCTTCCGGAGAGCAGACAGATCTGAACCGTCCCTCTAAAGCGGGCCTCCTACTCAACAGGTCACCGACTCACATCCACCCGGAGAGCAGACAGATCTGAACCGTCCCCTAAAGCGGGCCTCCTACTCAACAGGTCACCGACTCACATCCTTCCGGAGAGCAGACAGATCTGACCCGTCCCTCTAAAGCGGCCTCCTACTCAACAGGTAATTGGCTCCCAGCTGGTTCCCTGTCCACCTGTTGACCCCTCCCTCCACCGTCTGACAACACACGAGTTTCTCATGGTGCAGCCCTTCCGGTCCGCGGGGCTTCCTCGGGGCGGTGGCTCTCCCGCTGAGAATTTCCACACACATCCGAGGAGGCGACCCGACGGTCTTACATTACCACCTACAGTGACGCTGGGTCGTCCTGGTGCCGATCTTCTCTCCCTGCGAGCACGGCCACAGAGCCTGGCTGCTGCTGTTGGTGAATGGCGATAATGTAATATACAGTGACGAGGGTCGTCCTGGTGCCGATCTTCTCTCCCTGCGAGCACGGCCACAGAGCCTGGCTGCTGCTGTTGGTGGATGGTGATAATATAATATACAGTGACGAGGGTCGTCCTGGTGCCGATCTTCTCTCCCTGCGAGCACGGCCACAGAGCCTGGCTGCTGCTGTTGGTGAATGGTGATAATATAATATACAGTGACGAGGGTCGTCCTGGTGCCGATCTTCTCTCCCTGCGAGCACGGCCACAGAGCCTGGCTGCTGCTGTTGGTGAATGGTGATCATATACCGAGAGCTGGTGGACGATATCACGAGCCATGCATGATGGAAATAAACACATCATTACCGTGATGGGAAAGCGCTTGGGTAGACCTTGTTACGCGAGCTTGATAAATTATATGCAGGGAAATGCTGATTGGAATACATTATTTAACTACTTTGTATTTGTTTTATAGTTTTGCTAGAACAATATAAGTTCTGCTGACAGGCGTTAGTTGCGTTTAAAATGCATTACCACCTACCAGGTACTAGGTATCCACTAGTTATTTTGGCGTAGAGTATAACAGCGAATACACAGCACGGAACAAACTTCAAATATTGTTGTCTGTCAAAATATTATTTTGTTTATCAATCTGGAGGAGACAATCTTTATTGCATAACTTTCTTAATTTCACAAAGAAAATCTCAGCAACACGCGTTGTTGTGTCCTAGGCTGGCTTGCTGTTCTACACTAAAATGTAAAGTGAGCGACAATGATTAGGGCAAATTCCTTAAGTCGGGAAGAGCCCTGAATGCATTTCAAACCAGCCTCGCTTCATTTGCATGCATTGCAGCCACCGCGTTCTATCTACAGTTACTCACGGGGTTTGAAAGTCATTGTGGCGATCGACGCCGCTGCTGCATTCGGCGCTAGTCGGCGTCGTTTGTGGCGACCCCGGCGCTGGTCGGCGTCGTTTGTGGCGACCCCGGCGCTCTTTCGGCTCCTCAGTCGCATGCAAATGTTCGGCGGGACGACTCAGACCAGATCGACGCCGTGGCTGTTCCTCGACTCTGTCGGTGAACATCGGCGTTCAGCGACTAAGTGGCATCGTAACGCCGAACGACAGCGCCCCTCCAATGCAATACGACACACTAGCCGCCAAGTGGGCCGCCAACAACCGACAACATCACCTGCACAGCCTGCAGGTGTGACGTGTCAAGTGACCTTGCCGCTTCATTCGATTTGGAAGGCAGCACAGTGGCCGAATGGCTGGTCGAGCGAGGATTTGAGACCCTGGCTCCATTGACACAGCGAACAGCGCGGTACATAGAGGTCACAGGCGAACAGGCGCTTGCGAACACATCACCTCGATTCTGGTCAACGTTGGTCCAATCAGCCTTTTATAGCCGCGGTCCGGGGGCTTCATCGGCTTCCAAAGCCATAGAAGAAACTTGATCAGCTTTAAAAGCCATGGGCTAGGATTAAACAGGCTCTAAAGCAGCAGAGAAAGGTTTATTGTTAATTGGAACCGCAGTGGCCAGTCCAAATTTTAAGGAAAATGTATATTGAGCTGATGGTAAACTGTTGCGCATGAATGGGATCATTCACCCGATACAATTTCAGAGATGTAGCCGTCAATGTACTAAACAATGCAATTGTATAGACTTCGTACAGTTTTGTGCAATAATTTATCACCACTACACGTGTGATGAAAGCGTAAGTGTTTACCGGTTCCTTTGCACATTTGTAACACGAAAGAGTCCCGGAATACTTAGCGTCGTGTGATCGACTTTGGTGGACATGCAGACTGCGGAGTCATGTTCCCCCATCAGTGTCATCCTAAATATAATTGATAACGTACAACTACAAGTTTGGACACGTGAGTCGCTCAGATCTCTTCTGTCGTGCTCTGTGGTGGTCATTTTCCTCAGATGATGGAATGGTTTCTCGCCATTTCCATCGATGGATTCAGCAACTGAGCTCGACGGGGTCGATATACAACAGTCAATATCGACCGTTGCCGACTGGTGTCCCACGTAGTTGCTGTTAGCCCTCAGCGACCCACAGGGGCCAAAGCCAGACACCGGCAGGACGGTCGCGACCATGTTGTCAGTCCTCGTACTATGCCAGGCTGCTGGAACTCGGTGCTCCTGGGCTCGGTGTTCTCTTTCCGCGGCCACGGAGCACTCCTCCCGACACAAACAGACCCACATGCTCCGCCCGCCCGGGCCGCTCCGCGCTGCCCCCCCCCCCCCCCCCCCATTGTGTAACGGACGCGTCCGACCGGCAATGATTGGCCATTGTTGCACGGGCGGCGGCACCGCCGGGTCGGATTTAGCGCGGCGCCACCGGCCACTGTGTGCCGTATATGTGTGAGTCGGGTCGGGTCGGGTCGGGTCGGGTCGGGTCGGGTCGGGTCGGGCCGGGCCGGGCCGGGCCGGGCCGGGCCGGGCCGGGCTGGGGTCGGGTGTGGATAGGACTAGGATTGGGCGGGCTGGTTAGTGGGTAATGGGTATCTCTACGCTGACTGCGTGGCAGGTCAGGCAGGTCAGGTGGACACTTCCTAGTTAGTCGCCGTCGTCGGCGGCGGTGGGGGCTCAGAGCTGAAGCGGTTAGTTCGGATTAGACCGCGCGCTGTATGGTTAGTTCGGATTAGACCGCGCGCTGTATGCATGTATTGGTTCTATAATCCGTCCATGCAACATGGCTTTTCAGGAACAGCGTCAAGCTCACAGTAAAAACAAAACACAGCAAAAATAACATGCATCAGGGTAAAAACGACAGTAGTCGGTCATCGGCGCAGCATAAAACACGTGGGCGATGGGCACATTCGTAGTAGATACAACTAAACAGTGTGATAAAATGACAAGGTGATACAGCGAATGCAAAAACACCGGAATCAAACACCATACGGG
Organism: Chirona hameri; assembly: GCA_036785665.1. Classification (NCBI taxonomy): domain Eukaryota; kingdom Metazoa; phylum Arthropoda; class Thecostraca; order Balanomorpha; family Balanidae; genus Chirona; species Chirona hameri. Next base: position 9,354 of record JAXIVJ010014446.1, on the reverse strand, counting down.
TGGCCAGATCTCAGACTGTCAATGTTTTCAGTGACGCGCGAAACGCCGACAGTGTCGGTCGCCCAGTGACAGCCGGAGGCAGCTGGTTCCATGACGCGGCGGCCCGATAGCGAAACCCTCTCTGCGTGGACGAGAGTTTGCACCTCTGCAGTTATAGGTCTCCGGTTTCGGTTGAACGCGTGGCCCGGCGAGACACCGCGGATCGAGGGACGATACGGCGAATCGACAGCGGGCCCAACTGGTTGTGAAGTGCTTTGTAGACTCTGAGCAGGTCCCTCTCCCGCACCAGCTGCTCCACTTTGGTCCAGCCCAGAGATGCCAGAGCCGGACCGACCCCCTCCCGACGCCGCACACCTGTCACGATTCGCGCACTGAAGTTGATGATCTTTCGGATTCGGGCTAGCTGATTTTTGGTTGTTCCCCTCCCCACACCGAAAAACAGTAGAGAATGTGGGGGAAACGTGCGTTTCAATCAGTAATCTTAGCGTTTCCTGGTTAAAGTGGTGGCGGAACCGGTAAAGAGATATCAGAAGGGCATTGCCCCTTCTGACGATCTGGCCGATGTAGACGAGGTCACGCCTAGCAGTCGATGAGGTCACGCCTAGCAGTCGTGTGGACGGTGAGGGTTTGGTGACCGACCCAGCGATGCTGAGGTGAACATTTCTGGCTTTGTTCTGGCGGGTTCCAATTAAAATGAAATCTGTCTTCTCGGGGTTCATCTTTGGAGAATTTGAACTAAACCATCGTTGCATCGTGTTCAGAGAGTTTTCAACACGTTTTTTTAATGATTCTAGATTTTGAGGGTCGGGCGGCGAGTGATCGAGCAGCTGGGTGTCGTCGGCGTATGCTATCACTCGACAGCCCGGTAGATGGCAGTGCAGGTCGTCCGTGAACAGGCTGAAGAGGATCGGCCCAGCTATGGATCCCTGGGGAACACCAGAACAAACCGGCAAGATCGCCTCGCCGCCTCTAACCAGCTGCCTCCGTCCGTCCAGATAGCTGCAGAACCAAGCCGGGTCGATCCTGTACCATCCTGACTTGCTTAGGAGGACGCCGTGGTCGACGCTGTGGAAGGCCTTGCTGAGGTCAGCTGCCGTGATTGACGAGATTTCACCTCGTTCTGAGTTTTGGCAGATCCATTCGACAGCGTCGAGCACGGCGTCCTCCGTGCAGTACAGGGTCTGTACGCATACTGATCATGACATAAAATATCTGTTCAGACAGGTACCGCGACAGTTGATCACATACAATTTTCTCGACAATTTTTGACAAGTGAAACAGAAGGGAGATCGGTATATGACTAGATGACTCGTGAACATCACCCTTTGCCTTAAGAATGGGGACCACCTCGATCGTTTTCCATGCTTCAGGGAAAACACCTTTCGTCACAGACGAGTTTACACCTTTCGTCACAGCGCTGTGACGTAACTCGACTGTTCAGCATCACTTCCGCGTGGCAGGCGGACATCTCCGACGTGACGTGGACGTATATCAATCACAGTCTGACGGTGAAAACGGCGGTGACGACAGGCTGAACGGGCTCTGTGGGCTCTGTGGGCTCTGTGGGCTCTGTGGGCCGAGCGGGCTCTGTGGGCCGAACAGGCTCTGTAGGCTCTGTGGGGCTATGTGGTCTCTGGGCCGAACGGGCTATGTGGGCCGAACGGGCTCTGTGGGCTCTGTGGGCTCTGTGGGCCGAACGGGCTCTGTGGGCCGAACGGGCTCTGTGGGCTCTGTGGGCCGAACGGGCTCTGTGGGCCGAACGGGCTCTGTGGGGCTCTGTGGGCTATGTGGGCCGAACGGGCTATGTGGGGCTCTGTGGGCCGAACGGGCTCTGTGGGCTATGTGGGCCGAACGGGCTCTGTGGGGCTCTGTGGGCTCTATGGGCCGAACGGGCCCTGTGGGGCCACCGAAGGGAGACTGCATCCAGACAGACATCGTCCGCAGGATTACGATGTCAACCGTCCACTTCGTTTCCGCTTACATGCATCGGGTATTTTATTCCATGAATTTACTGTCGTTTCTCGTCGTGTCAATCACAGTGTGGTATAAGATGTTCCTCCCTGTCGCGGATGCAGCCATCGTCGCCTCCAGTGGAGCTCTGTCTGCCAGGACTCGTGTGGCGATCTCGGAAGTCCTGGAGACGTATGTGTCCGTTGCTGCCGCAGATGCGCGCCGCCCCTGTAATATGGTGCAGCATGCATACTGGCAGAGCGTCACGTGGCACGAGCGGCGACATATGGGCTGGGCGGCAGATCGCTGCATTGTTCCTGGCCCGTCTCATAAATAAGCAACGTTTACCAGCTGCCTGTCAGAGCGGCGACATATGGGCTGGGCGGCAGATCGCTGCATTGTTCCTGGCCCGTCTCATAAATAAGCAACGTTTACCAGCTGCCTGTCAGAGCGGCGACATATGGGCTGGGCGGCAGATCGCTGCATTGTTCCTGGCCCGTCTCATAAATAAGCAACGTTTACCAGCTGCCTGTCAGAGCGGCGACATATGGGCTGGGCGGCAGATCGCTGCATTGTTCCTGGCCCGTCTCATAAATAAGCAACGTTTACCAGCTGCCTGTCAGAGCGGCGACATATGGGCTGGGCGGCAGATCGCTGCATTGTTCCTGGCCCGTCTCATAAATAAGCAACGTTTACCAGCTGCCTGTCAGAGCGGCGACATATGGGCTGGGCGGCAGAGCGCTGCATTGTTCCTGGCCCGTCTCATAAATAAGCAACGTTTACCAGCTGCCTGTCAGAGCGGCGACATATGGGCTGGGCGGCAGATCGCTGCATTGTTCCTGGCCCGTCTCATAAATAAGCAACGTTTACCAGCTGCCTGTCAGAGCGGCGACATATGGGCTGGGCGGCAGAGCGCTGCATTGTTCCTGGCCCGTCTCATAAATAAGCAACGTTTACCAGCTGCCTGTCAGAGCGGCGACATATGGGCTGGGCGGCAGATCGCTGCATTGTTCCTGGCCCGTCTCATAAATAAGCAACGTTTACCAGCTGCCTGTCAGAGCGGCGACATATGGGCTGGGCGGCAGATCGCTGCATTGTTCCTGGCCCGTCTCATAAATAAGCAACGTTTACCAGCTGCCTGTCAGAGCGGCGACATATGGGCTGGGCGGCAGATCGCTGCATTGTTCCTGGCCCGTCTCATAAATAAGCAACGTTTACCAGCTGCCTGTCAGAGCGGCGACATATGGGCTGGGCGGCAGATCGCTGCATTGTTCCTGGCCCGTCTCATAAATAAGCAACGTTTACCAGCTGCCTGTCAGAGCGGCTATATCTATCGGCATCGCCACGGGCGGGAACGTCGCTGCAATAGTTGCACGCTGAATTTGTATTGTAATATGATATATGATAATATGCTGACACAGAGGCGGATCCAGGGGGGGGGGGGGGGGGGGGCAAAATGGGAAATTGCCCCCCCCCCCAACGAAAATTCGGTGGAAAAAGTATGTTTTGCCCCCCCCCCCAAGTTGGAGTACAAGTTGCCATTTGTATCTTCCCAAAATGCATTTGAGCTGTTTTTAGCAACTACAATTTGCTTTTTTTTTTTAAATTGCACATACAATTTTGTGTAAATAATGAATAGCGAAGTAAAGCCGAGCGACTGTAATAGGTCTGTTAAACGTTATGCTTCGGAAAGATGTTAATATTTGCGTTGTCTTGTGACAATCCCTGACTGATGTATTCGTCCAACTGTTGTCGGTACATGGTCAGTAGAGATCCAGGAAATCTTGAAAAATACGATCGAGACTACGTGCATCACCATTCAAGAGATGTATGTACCGAGGTGCAATTGGTAACGTTTCGCTGTTATCAACGCTGGCATTCACTCTACTCGCTGCAGGCTGAAATATCCCGATACTGGCAATATATTCGGATTGCAAGCCTACGTACCATTGCTACACCACTGCCTCAACGTGTTCAGTGCCGTGACGCGTCATGGACCCCCCCCCCCCCCCCCCCCCCCCCCCCCCTCACCCTCCGAGCAAAACAAATTTACACTAGATAAAATTAGATTCTCTGACGACCCGCCCCCCCCCCCCCCCCCCCGGTCAACAACATTGATAAAAATCCTGGCTACGTGCCTGCTGAAGGCCAAACAATCCCCCCTCCCCCAAACTGGGCGGCTGGATCCGCCCCTGTGCTGATAACCTTATACACATATGGATATGACCTATTGCAAATTCATGCAACTGGAAAATACAAGCTTTCTCTTAATCTCAGCCTTATGTAACACATGTTGAAATAATTCCTGGAATAGCTGATACGTCCTGGTGCTGCACTTCGTTTGCGTGAGCCAGATCTATACACCAGGCAAACTGAATGCCACAGCAGTTAATGTGATAGAAATGCCTTGCGCCACTTCCAGTTGAGGTTCAGGTTACGGAAATCGTGATTCGTGCGCAATCAGTTGCCTCATTTATCCAAACCCGTCCTATGCTTGCCCACTTTGGTTAGATGAAGCGGATCGAAGCTGTAAGTCCCATTGCCACTGCATGTCGATTGTCGAGTCCAGAGCGAGAGGCGGCCCCCGTCGCCGCTACATCCGCCTCTGTCGTCTCTGCACCGGCAGCAGCGGTCAGAGCAGTAATTGAGGTATGTGTAATGACGTGCCCTTCGTCTCTGGGGGCGTGACTGGTGACTAGGCGGTGACCTTGACTTGACCGGTCACGATCCGGCCGGGCGGCGGCGGAACCGACCGCAGCTGAACGGGAAGAAAGACAACCCGACCGGAGCGGCGGGAGACGGTAGAGACGGGAGATACGGGAGATACGGGAGATACGGGAGATACGGGAGAGACGGGAGAGACGGGAGAGACGGGAGACACGGGAGACGGGAGACGGGAGACGGGAGACGGGAGACGGGAGACGGGAGACGGGAGACGGGAGACGGGAGACGGGAGACGGGAGATGGGGGCGGGGGACGGGAGACGGGGGACGGGAGACGGGGGACGGGAGACGGGGGATGGGGGACGGGGGATGGGAGACGGGAGACTGGAGATGGGGACGGGAGACGGGAGACGGGAGACGGGAGACGGGAGACGGGAGACGGGAGACGGGAGACGGGAGACGGGAGACGGGAGACGGGGGATGGGAGACGGGAGACGGGTGACGGGTGACGGGAGACGGGAGAGATAACCGGCATGGGGAGAATAAGGGCCAAGAGACCAGAGAGCAGGGTGCACGGAAGAGTCGCGTCAATAGACCAGAGACCAGAGAGCAGGGTGCACGGAAGGGTCGCGTCAATAGACCAGAGACCAGAGAGCAGGGTGCACGGAAGAGTCGCGTCAATAGACCAGAGACCAGAGAGCAGGGTGCACGGAAGAGTCGCGTCAATAGACCAGAGACCAGAGAGCAGGGTGCACGGAAGGGTCGCGTCAATAGACCAGAGACCAGAGAGCAGGGTGCACGGAAGAGTCGCGTCAATAGACCAGAGACCAGAGAGCAGGGTGCACGGAAGAGTCGCGTCAATAGACCAGAGACCAGAGAGCAGGGTGCACGGAAGAGTCGCGTCAATAGACCAGAGACCAGAGAGCAGGGTGCACGGAACAGTCGCGTCAATAGACCAGAGACCAGAGAGCAGGGTGCACGGAAGGGTCGTGTCAAGAGACCAGAGACCAGAGAGCAGGGTGCACGGAAGAGTCGCGTCAATAGACCAGAGACCAGAGAGCAGGGTGCACGGAAGAGTCGCGTCAATAGACCAGAGACCAGAGAGCAGGGTGCACGGAAGAGTCGCGTCAATAGACCAGAGACCAGAGAGCAGGGTGCACGGAAGGGTCGTGTCAAGAGACCAGAGACCAGAGAGCAGGGTGCACGGAAGAGTCGCGTCAATAGACCAGAGACCAGAGAGCAGGGTGCACGGAAGAGTCGCGTCAATAGACCAGAGACCAGAGAGCAGGGTGCACGGAAGAGTCGCGTCAATAGACCAGAGACCAGAGAGCAGGGTGCACGGAAGGGTCGCGTCAATAGACCAGAGACCAGAGAGCAGGGTGCACGGAAGAGTCGCGTCAATAGACCAGAGACCAGAGAGCAGGGTGCACGGAAGGGTCGTGTCAAGAGACCAGAGGCCAGAGAGCAGGGTGCACGGAAGAGTCGCGTCAATAGACCAGAGACCAGAGAGCAGGGTGCACGGAAGAGTCGCGTCAATAGACCAGATACCAGAGAGCAGGGTGCACGGAAGAGTCGCGTCAATAGACCAGAGACCAGAGAGCAGGGTACACGGAAGGGTCGCGTCAATAGACCAGAGACCAGAGAGCAGGGTGCACGGAAGGGTCGCGTCAATAGACCAGAGACCAGAGAGCAGGGTGCACGGAAGGGTCGCGTCAATAGACCAGAGACCAGAGAGCAGTGTGCACGGAAGGGTCGCGTCAATAGACCAGAGACCAGAGAGCAGGGTGCACGGAAGAGTCGCGTCAATAGACCAGAGACCAGAGAGCAGGGTGCACGGAAGGGTCGCGTCAATAGACCAGAGACCAGAGAGCAGGGTGCACGGAAGAGTCGCGTCAATAGACCAGAGACCAGAGAGCAGAGTGCACGGAAGAGTCGCGTCAATAGACCAGAGACCAGAGAGCAGGGTGCACGGAAGAGTCGTGTTGATATATAATGGAGCACACTGGGGTCCGTTGTGCAAATAAATGACATTATGACCCGGTCCGTCAGGAGAAGACGTGGTCTTTGTATGTACATATTCTTTCATAATAATCAGTTCCAAAGTGGGAAATTGTATCCAGTTTCCCCTATACATGCTCAGCAATCAAATTCTAGAAGCCTTTCACTTGATTGATCTTGCGATAATTGAATAAATCGCGGCCATAGTGGCGCGAAAATTATCAATAATATCCTCATGTCGCTCGAATGGCAGACTCGATGCCCTCCTGGCGACTGAGTGGTGTCCGAATTGATTACCTGTTTGCCGTTACATATCAAAGTCTGACCGCAGCGTCACGGCGTTACATATCAAAGTCTGGCCGCAGCGTCACGTCGGTACATATCAAAGTGAGGCCGCAGCGTCACGGCGTTACATATCAAAGTCTGGCCGCAGCGTCACGGCGTTACATATCAAAGTCTGGCCGCAGCGTCACGGCGTTACATATCAAAGTCTGGCCGCAGCGTCACGGTGTTACATATCAAAGTCGGGCCGCAGCGTCACGGCGTTACATATCAAAGTCTGGCCGCAGCGTCACGGTGTTACATATCAAAGTCGGGCCGCAGCGTCACGGCGTTACATATCAAAGTCTGGCCGCAGCGTCACGGCGTTACATATCAAAGTCTGGCCGCAGCGTCACGGCGTTACATATCAAAGTCTGGCCGCAGCGTCACGGCGTTACATATCAAAGTCTGGCCGCAGCGTCACGGCGTTGCATATCAAAGTCTGGCCGCAGCGTCACGGCGTTACATATCAAAGTCTGGCCGCAGCGTCACGGCGTTACATATCAAAGTCTGGCCGCAGCGTCACGTCGTTACATATCAAAGTCTGGCCGCAGCGTCACGGCGTTGCATATCAAAGTCTGGCCGCAGCGTCACGGCGTTACATATCAAAGTCTGGCCGCAGCGTCACGGCGTTACATATCAAAGTCTGGCCGCAGCGTCACGGCTTGCCTGTCGGAGGAGACGGGTGATCCGTTTAGGCGCTCATGGCTGGCCACGGATAACAGGGCCGGCCCTGACGCCGCTGACCACGGCTGAATATGCAGGTATGCGATCTGCTGCACGATCCACGGCCTGTTCAGTCTTCAGTCGTGGTGGCTTTCGAAGAGGAAAAAATGACGTAAACTTGTCACAAGATCGCGGAAACTTTTGCATTTATGCCACAAAAACAGTACATAACAAATATGCATTGGTCGAAAGCTTTCGAGGACCGCATGTCTGAGGTCTTGGCTATCTTCTATATGATGTTTTTACTGCATGACTTCCTACGTTTCCGCAAGCTTGTGGCAAGTTTCCGTCATTTTGTTCTGGTATGTCGGCATCTGGGCGGCGGCGTGCGATAATCCGTCCGTGTCTGGTCGGTTCTGCGGCCATGCTAATCCAGCACCCTGCACCGTGGGTGTCCAGCGGCCCGATCAGGAGGCCCTGATGTTGTGCAAGGCACGTGGTGAGAGGCGAGCTGCATTGCCCTTACGTCAGGCGCTCATGGCATGTGGGGCAGGTGGAGCGAGAGACAATGCATATTATCTTGGCATTCTGCATTGTAAGGGTCATGAAAATGCATTGGCGGTTGGCGATTTCAATAAGCAAAGTCACTGCAAACCATGTTGAGGCCTTCGAGCCAGGCACGTTGGTATGTGTGTCACTTAATTTCGTGCACAATTTTGCAGCGGTTCGTGTTATTGTCGCATCTAACTGACCGACCGGCCTGATCACCCCAACGGCATGGGACTTCGCTCGAGCTTATGCATACGCTTGCTCGGGTTTCTTGTTGCAGATATTGCATGAAATTCAGAGTCCATTCTGAACATCGAATAAATGCATATCACGCCCTAACAAATTCAAGTCACACTCAATCACGAATAATTTTCTGGGAAATGATTTGGCACGGAAGCTGGTTATGACTGTATTCGGAAAAGCGAGCTTTCTTGAAAAGCTATAAAGCGACAGCCGGCTCAGCATGCCAGTTGTGTGTTTCCATTCAGCCAACAATGGCTCTTGCTCTTTTAGGAAGCACATTTTAAGAACCGCCCACTGGCGGATCCAGGGGGGGAGGGGCAAAGCGGCCATGTCCCCCCAAACCGCCTGGAATCGGCGCAAAATTGACACATTTTCTGATAGAAGAAAATCAAGGCAACTCTTACTAAGGAAATTTGGTTTTAAATCAGCTATCAATGCAAGCGAAATCCGATGAGCTTTCAGCATTGTGTGAGACTGTTGTGGATTTGTCCCCCCCCCCCCACCACCGTTATGGATCCGCCAATGGAACCACCACGTAAGTCCCAGACCCCAGTTGCCGTCGCTGTCGGTTTCACCTCCTGCCGGCCGCGGTCTGGCCTCCTCGCATGCCGATCAACATGGCTCAAGGCCGTTAGCAGCGCGCCAAAACGTCTCCCCGGCCCGCGCCCCTCCCCGACGACGTCACCAACCGGTCAGGGGCGCCGCGCGGCACCGCGCGAACACCTCTTCACCTGCCGCCGGTGACGGTGACGGTAGCGGTGGTGACGGTGGCGGCAATCTGGGTGCACAGCTGCCCGGCGGCCAAAAGTGAAGCGGTTGGTACGTTCTTATGATGGTGACGTTCAGGGCAGACGCTGAGGCGGATCCGGGAGAGGCATCCTGGATCCGCCAGTCGCTTAGGAGAGACGAGTCGCCCTCAGTATCAGTGTGGCTGCAACAATGCATTGAAAAGCGACACTGGACC
>JAXIVJ010014445.1:7500-34369 GCA_036785665.1 Chirona hameri | reverse complement strand
GTGGTGTGTGGTGTGCGGTGTGTGGTGTGCGGTGTGTGGTGTGTGGTGTGCGGTGTACAGTGTGGTATGTGGTCTGTGGTGTGTGTGGTGTGTGGTGTGTGGTGTGTGGTGTGTGGTGTGTGGTGTGCGGTGTGGCGTGCGGTGTGTGGTGTGTGGTGTGTGTTGTGTGTCGTGTATGGTGTGTGGTGTGTGGTGTGTGGTGTGTGGTGTGTGGTGTGTGGTGTGTGGTGTGTGGTGTGTGGTGTGCGGTGTGTGGTGTGCGATATGTGGTGTGCGATGTGCGGTGTGCGGTGTGTGGTGTGTGGTGTGTGGTGTGTGTGTGTGTGGTGTGTGGTGTGTGGTGTGTGGTGTGTGGTGTGTTGTGAGTGGTGTGTGGTGTGTGGTGTGTGGTGTGTGGTGTGTGGTGTGTGGTGTGTGGTGTGTGGTGTGTGGTGTGGTGTGTGGTGTGTGGTGTGTGGTGTGTGGTGTGTGGTGTGTGGTGTGTGGTGTGTGGTGTGTGGTGTGTGGTGTGTGGTGTGTGGTTGTGTGGTGTGTGGTGTGTGGTGTGTGGTGTGTGGTGTGTGGTGTGTGGTGTGTGGTGTGTGTGTGTGTGGTGTGTGGTGTGTGGTGTGCGATGTGCGGTGTGCGGTGTGTGGTGTGTGGTGTGTGGTTTTGTGGTGTGTGGTGTGTGGTGTGTGGTGTGTGGTGTGTGGTGTGTTGTGAGTGGTGTGTGGTGTGTGGTGTGTGGTGTGTGGTGTGTGGTGTGTGGTGTGTGGTGTGTGGTGAGTGGTGTGTGATGTGTGGTGTGCGGTGTGCGGTGTGCGGTATGCGGTGTGCGGTGTGCGGTGTGCGGTGTGCGGTGTGCGGTGTGCGGTGTGTGGTTTTGTGGTGTGTGGTGTGTGGTGTGTGGTGTGTGGTGTGTGGTGTGTGGTGTGTGGTGTGTGGTGTGTGGTGTGTGGTGTGTGGTGTGTGGTGTGTGGTGTGTTGTGAGTGGTGTGTAGTGTGTGGTGTGTGGTGTGTGGTGTGTGGTGTGTGGTGTGTGGTGTGTGGTGTGTGGTGTGTGGTGTGTGGTGTGTGGTGTGTGGTGTGTGGTGTGTGGTGTGTGGTGTGTGGTGTGTGGTGTGTGGTGTGTGGTGTGTGGTGTGTGGTGTGTGGTGTGTGGTGTGTGGTGTGTGGTGTGTGGTGTGCGGTGTGTAGTGTGTGGTGTGTGGTGTGTGGTGTGGTGTGTGGTGTGTGGTGTGTGGTGTGTGGTGTGTGTGTGTGGTGTGTGGTGTGTGGTGTGTGGTGTGTGGTGTGTGGTGTGCGGTGTGTAGTGTGTGGTGTGTGGTGTGTGGTGTGTGGTGTGTGGTGTGTGGTGTGTGGTGTGTGGTGTGTGGTGTGTGGTGTGTGGTGTGTGGTGTGTGGTGTGTGGTGTGTGGTGTGGTGTGTGGTGTGTGGTGTGTGGTGTGTGGTGTGTGGTGTGCGGTGTGTAGTGTGTGGTGTGTGGTGTGTGGTGTGGTGTGTGGTGTGTTGTGTGTGGTGTGTGGTGTGTGGTGTGAGGTGTGTGGTGTGTGGTGTGTGGTGTGTGGTGTGTGGTGTGTGGTGTGTGGTGTGTGGTGTGTGGTGTGTGGTGTGTGGTGTGTGGTGTGTTGTGAGTGGTGTGTAGTGTGTGGTGTGTGGTGTGTGGTGTGTGGTGTGTGGTGTGTGGTGTGTGGTGTGTGGTGTGTGGTGTGTGGTGTGTGGTGTGTGGTGTGTGGTGTGTGGTGTGTGGTGTGTGGTGTGTGGTGTGTGGTATATGGTGTGGTATGTGGTGTGTGGTGTGTGGTGTGCGGTGTGTAGTGTGTGGTGTGTGGTGTGTGGTGTGTGGTGTGTGGTGTGTGGTGTGTGGTGTGTGGTGTGTGGTGTGTTGTATGTGGTGTGTGGTGTGTGGTGTGAGGTGTGTGGTGTGTGGTGTGTGGTGTGTGGTGTGTGGTGTGTGGTGTGTGGTGTGTGGTGTGTGGTGTGTGGTGTGTGGTGTATGGTGTGTGGTGTGTGGCGTGTGGCGTGTGGCGTAGTGTGTGGTGTGTGATGTGTGGTGTGGTGTGTGGTGTGTGGCGTGTGGCGTGTGGCGTAGTGTGTGGTGTGTGGTGTGTGGTGTGTGGTTTGTGATGTGTGGTGTGTGGTGTGTGGTGTGTGGTGTGTGGTGTGTGGTGTGTGGTGTGTGGTGTGTGGTGTGTGGTGTGTGGTGTGTGGTGTGTGGTGTGTGGTGGTGTGTGGTGTGTGGTGCGTGGTGCGTGGTGTGTGGTGTGCGGTGTGTGGTGTGTGGTGTGATGTGTGGTGTGTGGTGTGTGGTGTGGTGTGTGGTGTGTGGTGTGTGGTGTGTGGTGTGTGGTGTTGTGGTGTGTGGTGTGTGGTGTGTGGTGTGCGGTGTGTGGTGTGTGGTGTGTGGTGTGTGGTGTGTGGTGTGTGGTGTGTGGTGTGTGGTGTGTGGTGTGTGTGTGGTGTGTGTGTGGTGTGTGGTGTGTGGTGTGTGGTGTGTGGTGTGCGGTGTGTGGTGTGTGGTGTGTGGTGTGTGGTGTGCGGTGTGCGGTGTGTGGCGTGTGGTGTGTAGTATGTGGTGTGGTGTGTGGTGTGTGGTGTGTGGTGTGTGGTAGTGTGTGGTGTGGTGTGTAGTGTGTGGTGTGGTGCGTGGTGTGTGGTGTGTGGTGTGTGGTGTGTGGTGTGTGGTGTGTGGTGTGTGGTGTGTGGTGTGTGGTGTGTGGTGTGTGGTGTGTGGTGTGTGGCGTGTGGTGTGTGGTGTGTAGTATGTGGTGTGTAGTATGTGGTGTGGTGTGTGGTGTGTGGTGTGTGGTGGTGTGTGATGTGGTGTGTAGTGTGTGGTGTGGTGTGTGGTGTGTGGTGTGTGGTGTGTGGTGTGTAGTATGTGGTGTGGTGTGTGGTGTGTGGTGTGTGGTGTGTGGTGTGTGGTGTGTGGTGTGTGGTGTGTGGTGTGTGGTGTGTGGTGTGTGGTGTGGTGTGTGGTGTGGTGTGGTGTGGTGTGTAGTGTGTGGTGTGGTGCGTCACGGGCTGAAAAATCAGGGCTGCTGTATTGGGAACGTGTAGTGTGAAGCTATGGTGTAAACAAAATGGCCAAAACAAGTTCGTTTTGAAGGCAAATTTCAGGCATAGGTGGATTTTTATATACTTTCGGGGTTGTAGCTACATCTGCATCTCAAAAAGTACAACCCCAATTATGAATATTACAACCCCAACATTGCCAGTAAATTGATGAATAAATAAATACTGGGAACGGTATACGCAAAATCCCCAAAGGATTTTTAAATAACAAGCATAACAAAACAATTAATAATTATGAGCACATCAAAGGAAAAACAACAGGTTAGTAAAGTTTTCCTTAAAATAACATTTAAAATCCAACAATATAGCCTCAGTCTGGCTGCAACAGACCTGCGCCGGCCTCCCGAGCCCCAGGGCGAGCTCCAACCAGCAGCACCAGCGGAAGCCTTACCGGTCTGGACACCGTGCTGTTGCTAAAATACGTCACTAATGAGTTGTATTATTCACAAGTCCGAAAATTCGGGAAATGTTGAATGCCCAACGTTTTGCATTAACTGTTTGATCACGGATAATTCATGCTGAACCGAAATATCATTGAGCTATTTTTGTTATATTTTTAATTTTGTCAAAGCGATTTGTTTTCTAAAAATATCATGGCTTTCACTGCGCTAAATTCGATTATGTAAGTCCAGATGTCCTGTAGCCAGGGGCGTCGCCACCGGGGAGGGGGGGGGGGCAGGGGCCCGGCCCCCCACTCTAAAAAGGTGTGGTGGGGGAGGGGGGCTGGCCCCCGCTACAACCGCGATCCAAACCTTAAATGGAATGTTTCACCTTTCTGAAAGTTGCCAAATATACGCTGGTTGTAGTCGAAAATATGAAGCAAGTGCTGCTGAAAACGATGGTGATAATTTTCTCTCGAAAGTCACTTAACTTTATACAAATTAAGTTCTTAGATGTGGGATGATGACGTCATTATTGAGCTATAGACCACCGCTGATTGGCTCACTTGGCTGAGAAAGTGGGATTGGCTGAAAAAGTCGCTGTCAGCCAATCAGCGGCGGCACTAGCCAATACCCCATTTTGCAAACTATAAATTGAATTGCTTAAAAACGGGTAAGTTTTGGGGAAAATGACCTGAGCATTTTCAACATTTCAATAACGGCCAAAGATAATGGCTACCTCAGTTAAAAACCAATACAAAGGTGAAACATTCCCTTTAAGGTATTTAGGCTAAGAATCTACATTATTTGGAAAATATTTTTGTCATCGCTCAAAACGATGCGGGGAATAATTTTTGGGACGACACAAATTGGATACATCCTTGATACAGCCTTGAGGGGCGCCACCCGATCGACAGGGGCGCCACCAATATTGGCGAAAATTGTGCAGGGGGGGGGGGCTACGGACGGACGGATGGGCGCCGTCACTGGCTGGAGGGGGTGCCGTCGCTAGCCGGAGGGGCGCCGTGACTGGCCGGAGAGGGGCAGTCACTAGTCGGAGGGGCGCCGTCACTCGCCGGAGGGGCGTAGGCCGTCACTATCCGGAGGGGCGCCGTCACTGTCCGGAGGGGCGTAGGCCGTCACTGTCCGGAGGGGCGCCGTCAATGGTCGGAGGGTCACTGATCAGAGGGGCGCCAGCTTTGCATGGGCGCCTCGGGTCCAAAGGACCAGGTCATGCCCTGAATGACCCTATGACCGTATACTCGGTACGCCACTGGCATCTGACATAGAACCCTGCGTCAGACCAGAATTTGGCTGATACATTGTGTCCATATAGGTGTAATTTGTGTATGTAACAGAACATCTTTGACAAGCTGAAGTGCATTCATGTCAAGGGTGAACAGCATGTTTACAACTGAGGATGTGTTTTGGTTTGCGGGGTGCCGTGCATAGTGAGAAATATGTCAAGAACCGGCAAAAATAGCAGTGCCGAAGAACGGGCTAAGAAGTCTACCCGAGGCGGTAAGAGTGAAACAACCGCGCCAGGCGCATTCTTTCGCAGCTTTAGCGACAGCATCCGACATCGCAACAATCAACTGGGCCCTGTCCCTTCCACAGATCTTTTTCAACGATTTTGTCCATGAAGTCACCATCACTGAGACATGCTCTTTCATAATAAGAACATTAAAATTCCACCAGCGAACTTTGACTTTTGGGATTCCTGACGCATTCCTGGTAAGCGCTAAGGCGATGGAACAGAGTTGGTTTCAGGCTGCAGCGTAGTGTAGAAAAAATTGAATGTGTCAAATGATTAATATCTGGAAGAAGTAAAAAGTCATGAAGTAAGAGTTCTGGTGATCCGCATTAAAAGAGTTGAATGCAAATGAAGGAAGGGAAATAGAGTCGGCTCTTCTGAATGCGTGCGTACTCGTGATGTCATTCGGTAACCACAATTTTGGTATACCCAAAAAATGCCAATACCGAATCGGTTATTGGTTGGATAGAGAACAAATTTTAGGTATGTTTCGGTCAAGCAAGTCAGCGATATGCTTCAGATCGGCCACCTTTTTTTGCAGGAAGTTCGCATGTTCTGCAGGTATCCAGCTGGGAAATAAGAATGTCAAGCAATTAATTTGGATTCTGATCATCAATACTATTACGTATTATTGAGGTATTTCTTTCCCTAAAAAATGCACCTGCATAAGCAAAGTAACGCTTGCCATCCTCTTACACCACTTTTGAAAGTCGGTCAAAAATCGGTCATTTTCGGGTTGGGAAAAATCGGTTTGGTTTTCGGTCAGCATAGCTACAATGAGATTGGTATCGCGGTTTGGTCAAGTTTCAGGAATTTTCTGAAAATGACATCACTAGTGCGTACCATAATATTGATTGTTGACTGGAAAATATGGACTTATGGGTCACCCCTCCCCCCCTCCACTCAAAATTTCGTGGCGACGCGCCTTCCTGTAGCAAATATAAAAGTGAATAAATATGCGAACCTAGACTATATAAGTCAGCTCAGTCTGTCGTTTTCTTCACGGACTTGTGTATGAGGCCAACATACAGCAGCAGTCAGTGAAGAGCAAGCGGTGCTGATTGGATGCTTTATATTCTAGATTCTTAGATATATTTATATGTATGCATCGTCAGGTTTGCTTATGGATTTACGTAATCGAATTTAGCGCACTGAAAAGTATTGCATTTTTAGAACACCAGTCACCAGTGGTTAAAAAAAATAGTGCAACTATTTCGATCCAGTTCTGATCACCCTTGATCAAGAAATAAATGCAAAGTGTGAGGTATTTATAATTTTTGAGCTTGTGAACGTTTAATACTCACCACAGTTCGCGTATTTTAGCAATCTGTCAATTACTTTTTCAACATCTCGATGTTGTTTAGTTTCCGCGACGTCTTCCTCTGTGCATCCAATACCTATGTGGTTCCCCTGTCAGGAGACGTCCTGCTTCAACGGCAGCCAGCTGAGGTCGAGGCCAGCAACGGTGTCAACCTCTAGGGAAGCATCTGTTGCCTGCATCTCCCGCTGATGTCTGGTCACCCTACCAGCACGTGTGCGGGGGTCGCCACACCCGCAGGCTAGCAGCTGGTCCTCGCGACTCTGGTCGCCACACCCGCAGGCTAGCAGCTGGCCCTCGCGACTCTGGTCGCCACACCCGCAGGCTAGCAGCTGGCCCGCGCGACTCTGGCTGTAAGTGGCTGATGGCTCGTGGCTGATGGACACAGGTGGTGTTTCGGCGCCACGAGGACGATAGTGAAAGCGTAAGCTCGGTCTCGGACATCGGGCACTGATCTGAGACTTGTGCTGATTGTTGATTCACTCTCCATGTGAAGCTGGCGCTGGTGTTTCGATGCTAAATCAGCTGCAGATTGTCGTGCGCGCGATTCTTTCTCTCATTTCGTTGCTGTTGATCCGGGCATCCAGTTACTGTATGGTGTGTACGTGCAGAATGTACAGCGATCTTTCCGTAGCCAATCAGCAACAGTGTCCAAAATTTGTCAATTTGGGTGGGAAATGACACCCAAATGTGAATAATTTTCCACTCTCACTCCCCATCTTGACACACACAGTTTTCCACTCCCAAATTATGAATGGATGAATTATTAATGGATAATTATTAATTATGTATTCTGACATAAATACTGACTAAAAATACATGATTTCAATGAAAACTACTGCTTTTCATATTCAAAACAGAAATCAATATTGTACCATTTTCTACATAATTTTCCACTGTCGTGGTCTTTTTTGGCTCGGAATTTCCACTCAACCCCGACACCCAAGCAAAAATGGAATTTTGGGACACTGATCAGCAACGGATTGATAATTGGATGTTGGATAGCTGGCTTTGTATTCATGTATGTTTGGGTTCATGTATGGCTCGCGTTTCATTCAGTTATCTGTTCACTGTTTTTGACTATCAAACAGCTAATAAAACCTATTCCAAGGTGTTAAACTATTTTCAATTTTGCACATTTTTCTTTTTTCATGAGTCGCTTTTACTACCCTACCCTATCCCCTACCTCCCTTCCCCCCCCCCCCCCCCCCCCCCCCCCCTATCCCCCCACCACCACCACCACCTCCCGGTCGCCGACTCAATTATAACCCCAACGTTTAAAAACCAAACAGTTCCGCCTCTGAATTTCCAGGCAGTGAAAAATAAAAAAACTCATCAGAATTCGCTTCATATGCATGAATAAGTGATTAAAAAAGCTCCCTCAATAAAAATCGACAAGCTTTGCTTTTAAAATTGGCAAATGCGTCAATTTCCGGTCGCAATCAGTTGTTTTGGAGGGCATGGCCACGATGCTCCACCTCCTGGATCCGCCCTCATGTGGGGCGGATCCCATTGCTGGTTGACACAGCAGCGAGCACAAGGTAGGGACGAAGCTCCGACACAATCTGACACACACCAGTAACAATGCAATCGTCGATCATTTCGGCTTGTGAAATATAACTGCTACAGCAAATTGGCAACATGTTTAAATATACAGGTTTCAACTGTATATTTAATTGGCACACTACGAAAACTGATACGGTGTTTTTTTTAGATAAAAAAATAGCTACAAGTGATACCAGTCAAGTTGAACGTGATTCACGTCGTTTTCAATGGTGAATAACAAACCAATGCCGTTACCATCCGGTTAAGAGCGATATAGCCGGAACAAGTTTAGGAACAAGATCAGTGATTGGAGACTGTAGCAAACTTGTCGTGCCTAACTGCAATAAAGATCTTGTAAGGCATCGACAAAGCCAAAGCCTTGACAAGCTCGCTTAAAAAAATTCCCGGTGTGTTTTAACGAGGTGCCTCCAGGAAAAAGCAAGGAGCAAGCAAGCGAGTTGTTCGCTTCAAGGTCTAGAATAATATGATTAAGTGAATTTTGTTGTCGACATATTTCTGCACATTAGTCATAATGACTATGGCAAGGATTCATGACTACCACATAAGCCCATACCATGCAGGGTATATTATACTCGCTGTAGTTGATAGCACATGTAGTGTTCAGTCTTTGAAAGTATTTCCTAGAGAAGCCGATATGAACACGCTGTTCACCCACACATCGTTTCTTTTCCTTTTTGAAAACTTTGCTCGTAATTTTGACAGGCACACTCCTCACACTCCTCAGGCACACTCCTCACACTCCTCAGGCACACTCCGCACACTCCTCAGGCACACTCCTCACACTCCTCAGGCACACTCCTCACACTCCTCAGGCACACTCCTCACACTCCTCAGGCACACTCCGCACACTCCTCAGGCACACTCCTCACACTCCTCAGGCACACTCCGCACACTCCTCAGGCACACTCCTCACACTCCTCAGGCACACTCCTCACACTCCTCAGGCACACTCCGCACACTCCTCAGGCACACTCCTCACACTCCTCAGGCACACTCCTCACACTCCTCAGGCACACTCCTCACACTCCTCAGGCACACTCCTCACACTCCTCAGGCACACTCCTCACACTCCTCAGGCACACTCCTCACACTCCTCAGGCACACTCCTCACACTCCTCAGGCACACTCCTCACACTCCTCAGGCACACTCCTCACACTCCTCTGTTAATTTGCGGTCCTATGTTCCTCTGCTGTCTGTTAACCCGCCATTGGCTGGGGGGGGGTCCCCCCCCCTTGACGGACTTTCGCAATAGCTCAGAAACTAATAGGGCTATCAACGTGAAACTTCATATACCTTCTCCAACATCAATTATACGTCTTCTGTGTGAAAATAAATAAATTGTCGACATTTTTCGAAATATAGCGAATTTAGTGACGTCACACGAGTTTGACACAAAAAATCAGCTAAACTTTGCCAGGCCGTAGAAATGCCATATTTAAAGGACAATGCAATCGAAAAACGCCAAAAGATAGCAAATTGCATGGGCTACTAACTGGCGATCTCGGATTTGCGAAAATGTTGGTTTTTGACCAAAAATACAAATACAAAAATATGAAATGCCCTCAAAATCTACACTTTCAAATATTTTCAACCAACCGGAAGATATATTTGAGAAACCACATGTAGACAATGCCCAAACCAAATTTAAAGGCAATATCTTTATTTTTCACTGACTTATCGCTCCCTAAGTATGAGTAGTAACTCATGACGTCTAATATTTTGACATTAAGATTTTTGGCTTTTAGTGACCAGATACAAACAAATAAATGCCAGCATTGTATTTATGAGACAAAACTGGTCTAGACACATGCCTTGTTTATTTATATTTATCAATTTCAAATTTTGACCTTATTTGACCTGACCTTGACCTTATATGGTATCAGATTGTGAAAATGACTGCTACTATGGAATTATACGTGTAAAATAACTCATACAACATGTGTCGCATGGGTTTCGTAGACCTGTGACCTTTTGTGACCTGACCTTGCCCTTTGCTTACAATTTCACTTTTGCTTATGGGGATATGTATTATACCTTTGAGAGCACTTTGTGCGATACTAGTCGCAATCTAAGTCTGTGGATGAAAAGTATAGCCCAAAAACTCAAATATCTCAATTTTATCTTTGACCTGATCATGACCTGACATGTGACCTTATTTGGACAAATTTGTGTATGCTTTGGATGCGTCTCGTTGCGAGATTTCGATTCCCGCCTTGCGCGTCTCGCTGCGGTTATTGGTTCGGAAGATAACCAGGGGGCGAAAAACGTTCCTCTCAGCCAATGGCGTTCGGCTGAGACCCCAGTCAATACCGGGTTAATGCTGATATGAATATGTGCCAATTTGCCATGCAATTGCAGTGGCCTTATTTAACCAGACCTCTGCAATACTACGAAAAAGTGATCAAAAAGTGACCTTCTTATCATGCGTTCTTTGAATCCCCGCAAGTGCAGACCGAGCACAGATACCTATCTGGGATTAGACCCTGAACGGAGTGGGAGAAAACAGAACACTGAATCGGTCTGTCTCCTTAGCACTGTTCGCCTGAGTGCACGTGCAGACAACAACTGAGTGCACGAGCAGACAACAGCTGACTGCACGAACAGACCACAGCTGACTGCACGAGCAGACCACAGCTGACTGCACGAGCAGACAACAGCTGACTGCACGAGCAGACCACAGCTGACTGCACGAGCAGACCACAGCTGACTGCACCAGCAGACAACAGCTGACTGCACGTGCAGACCACCGCTGAGTGCACGTGCAGACCACCGCTGAGTGCACGTGCGACCACAGCTGACGAAAGGAGCAGGATTACAACGCCCCCACTTCCCCGAATGCTGGAGAAGGGCGTCTGGCCGCACAAGAAGAAACATATCCTCGGAGACGGTCCAGAAACAAACAGGTCAGGGACGACAAATGCTGCACAGTAAGCACTCATGGAGTGATTCAGATTTGAAAAATGGTAATGGACGGATTAAAAACATGAATTAGAGATGTACCCAGAAAAGAAGGGACAGGACAAGACTGCCCATCATCATCCCAAACTATCACAGCAATATGTTTGCGCAAGCAACCTGCAGCCCCCCCCCCCCCCGC
This sequence comes from Chirona hameri, assembly GCA_036785665.1. Lineage (NCBI taxonomy): Eukaryota > Metazoa > Arthropoda > Thecostraca > Balanomorpha > Balanidae > Chirona > Chirona hameri. The sequence goes on along the minus strand of JAXIVJ010014445.1, from coordinate 23,419 downwards.
GCCGTGCCGGGGGGGGGAGGTACACCCCCTAAGGTTTTTAGAGGATAGCGAACAAACGGCGGCGCGCAGCACCGCCGTTTTTGGCACACCTGTTCGAGCATCAATTTCTCACATTGTGTGAAATTCTTGACCACGGGTCATCTCAGGTCAGGTCACCAGACCAGGTCATGTGACCCCACCTCCAAAAAAAATACGGTCGTACCACAGCCACAGTTTTTGGCCGATCGGTTTCAAACTTACAGGATTTCATAAGGTCATAAGTACCTACAATTCATTTATCTCGGATTTTGTATAGCGGTGACCTAAGGTCGGGTCAATTGCGTGACCTCTCCATTATAAGTAAATGGGGAAATATTTAAATGCTTTCTATTCCGAGGATACGCATATCAGTCCAATTCCTTCTGGATCATGTTAGCATAGGCCATTTTTGATGATCCAGGTGCAATTTTTGTTCAGTGACCCCTAAAGGGTCAGCCGAGGTCATCTGAGGTCACCAACACTTGTTTTGTCCATAACTCTCGACAGAATGAAGATAGATAAGTGAAACCAGCACCAATGTGTTTGTGTCGTCGAGGCACGTCTACCAATATGCAACATGACCTACTTGGTTCACCACTTGACCTTGACCTGAGGTCAAATTGTTACGTTGACGTAAACTGGTCAACTTGAATATGATTCGAAGCGCCTTGACGAGACAAACACGATAGGCGTCAATAGTATTGCCCTATCATTATCAGGTAAAAAGTTATTTGCGAAAAACAGTTTTGCCAACAACAACAAAAATGCGTTTTATGACCTCAGGAGCCTAAACTATTAACCTGAGCTAAAATCTGAGGTCATCGTGTCGACTGCATGTTTCAAGAGCTTTCGATTGTTTTTTTCCGTTTGTTCCTAGCTATCATAGTTCCCGAGATATTTGGGGTTTTCTGGAGCGAAGTCCTGAAACCGGGAATTCTGACCTTTGATTACCTCTGGTAACCTCAATATTGACCTGAGCCAAGAAAGGAACGAAATAGTTTCAACATGATTGTTTACAAGCTTTCAAACGGTATTTTCGTTTTTTGTCGGCGTCTCATAGGAGCCGAGTTCGATGGGGGCGTCTAAACGCCCCCCCCCCCCGCGGCACGGCGAAGGTGGCGCCGAGCACCGGGCCGCCGGCTCGGCGCGGGTTAACACAGTTAAAATGTTCACACAGCACTATATGCACTTTTCGTTTCCATGGCCAATATCAACCTGATTTATTGCTGCTTCCGATAATATAGTGTGTATTGAGGGTAGAAACTGACAGAAGTATGGTAGCATGGCACTAGCAAACAAAATATGGGCAAATAAACATTATTATGTCGCTTTACGTTGTGTTTATTGACAGCTAAAATCAAGCCAAGCGTTAACATTACATCCACAAAGTATGTTCCCTGTTCCACGTTTTTCTTTTTTCATAAAAAAATGTTGAAGTCAAGACAACCAGATTAGACTGCATTAAATAATTATATACAATTCGCTGATGCTTTTCAACCCAACGCCGCTAATCCAGTACAATCCAGTATAATCCAGTACAATTCCCGTAAAACATCGTCAAACAACCAGGTGCTGAAAGAATCGACGAACAAAGCGAGAAGGTTGCAAGTTTTGGGCGACGACAGACCAATCTAAAGCACAATGCTTTACGAAACCGAAATTCCCAAGGTCAAACTAGCCGAGGTCTAACTTTCCGAGGCGGCGAAAACATGCTAGTTTGACCCCCTTGCTAGTTTGAACAGTTAACACCGGGAACATTCCTCGGCCAGCAGGCACACGCACATGACGTCTTTCCAACCATGCTTGAGTTCCGACTTTAGGGATGGACCCAACATACCGTCATTTCAACTCCACCTAAATGACATTAAAACGTATTCACACCTGCCTGTCATGGATTACAACACCCGAGTGTCGAACACGAGCCCTCTCTGTCAACATCCACCCCCCCCCCCCCATCCCCTACCACCTGGGCCGTCATAACGACACACCCCGCGGTGTGCACATGTGCGCGATACACATCACCCCTGCCAACCGGGTCATACCAGCCTGGTCCGGGTCCCACCAGCCTGGTCCGGGTCATACCAGCCTGGTCCGGGTCCCACCAGCCTGGTCCGGGTCCCACCAGCCTGGTCCGAGGTCTCTCACCAGGTCAGAGGTCTCTCACCAGCCTAGTCCGAGGTCATACCAGCCTGGTCCGGGTCATACCAGCCTGGTCCGGGTCATACCAGCCTGATCCGGGTCCCACCAGCCTGGTCCGAGGTCTCTCACCAGCCTGGTCCGGGTCATACCAGCCTGGTCCGGGTCATACCAGCCTGGTCCGGGTCCCACCAGCCTGGTCCGAGGTCTCTCACCAGGTCAGAGGTCTCTCACCAGGTCCGAGGTCTCTCACCAGCCTGGTCCGAGGTCTCTCTCCAGCCTGGTCCGAGGTCTCTCACCAGGTCAGAGGTCTCTCACCAGCCTGGTCCGAGGTCTCTCACCAGGTCAGAGGTCTCTCACCAGGTCCGAGGTCTCTCACCAGCCTGGTCCGAGGTCTCTCACCAGCCTGGTCCGAGGTCTCTCACCAGGTCAGAGGTCTCTCACCAGCCTGGTCCGAGGTATCTCACCAGGTCAGAGGTTTCTCACCAGCCTAGTCCGAGGTCTCTCACCGGCCAGGTCCGAGGTCTCTCACCAGCCTGGTCCGAGGTCTCTCACCAGGTCAGAGGTCTCTCACCAACCTGGTACGAGGTCTCTCACCAGGTCCGAGGTCTCTCACCAGGTCCGAGGTCTCTCACCAGCCTGGTCCGAGGTCTCTCACCAGGTCAGAGGTCTCTCACCAACCTGGTCCGAGGTCTCTCACCAGGTCAGAGGTCTCTCACCAGGTCAGAGGTATCTCACCAACCTGGTACGAGGTCTCTCACCAGGTCAGAGCTCTCTCACCAGGTCAGAGGTCTCTCACCAGGTCAGAGGCCTCTCTCCAGCCTGGTCCGAAGTCTCTCACCAAACTGGTCCGAGTCTCTCACCAGCCTGGTCCGAGGTCTCTCACCGGCCTGGTACGAGGTCTCTCACCAGCCTGGTCCGACCCGGCCGCCCCTCGGCCGGCGTCATCACAGCAGTGACCTTCACCACCGGTCCACCGGCCAGCTGCCGCTCCTAATGACTAACCAAGCCGCTGCGCCACCGCGCCACCGCGCCACCGCGCCACCGCCACCGCCACCGCCACCCCCGCCACCGCCGCCCCGCCACCGCCACCGCGCCACCGCGCCACCGCGCCACCGCGCCACCCCGCCCCCGCCACCCCGCCACCGCCGGCACCCCGGCACCACGGCACCCCGCCACCGCCGCCACCGCCGTCCTCCGCCACCGCCGGCACCCCGCTGACACGGCGGGAATTCCGCTGCAGCAGAAGTGGTGGGGACGACGGCGGGGCTACTGCAACAGACGGCGGTGGTGGCAGTCAGACCACGTGGGACCACGTGGGACCACGTGGGACCACGTGTGGCCACATGAGACCACACCTGACCGCACGGGTGATGATGATGATTGAGGCATACGGATGTCGCAACTACCAAGGTTATACAGCGCCAGTGGCCGCGTGAGACCATGCGTCCTCGAGGAGCGCCAATGGGGCGAAAAGGGGTGGCCACCCGGCGCGTCACCCTCCCCACCGTGCTGCGCCTTGCCACGCCGGCAGTGGTGCTGACCAGCAGGGTGATCATTCCAACACGTCATCACAGCACCTCGCAGCGACGTGACGTGACGTCATCCCCGTGACGGGGAGAGACACGGCGAGCTGCTGTCTGCACCCGCGCTGAACGGCTTACATCACAGAGACTAACACTCATTATTCACTCTGCACGGACCTTGTGATCGCGGGTGCAGCGGTGATCAACTCCGCGGGGCTACCGGCGTCTGATCCTGCACGGACCATGTGATACCATGTGATCGCGGGTGCAGCGGTGATCAACTCCGCGGGGCTACCGGCGTCTGATCCCTCACGAACCATGTGATCGCGGGTGCAGCGGTGATCAACTCCGCGGGGCTACCGGCGTCTGATCCTGCACGGACCATGTGATCGCGGGTGCAGCGGTGATCAACTCCGCGGGGCTACCGGCGTCTGATCCTGCACGGACCATGTGATCGCGGGTGCAGCGGTGATCAACTCCGCGGGGCTACCGGCGTCTGATCCTGCACGGACCATGTGGTCGCGGGTGCAGCGGTGATCAACTCCGCGGGGCTACCGGCGTCTGATCCCTCACGAACCATGTGATCGCGGGTGCAGCGGTGATCAACTCCGCGGGGCTACCGGCGTCTGATCCTGCACGGACCATGTGATACCATGTGGTCGCGGGTGCAGCGGTGATCAACTCCGCGGGGCTACCGGCGTCTGATCCCTCACGAACCATGTGATCGCGGGTGCAGCGGTGATCAACTCCGCGGGGCTACCGGCGTCTGATCCTGCACGGACCATGTGATACCATGTGGTCGCGGGTGCAGCGGTGATCAACTCCGCGGGGCTACCGGCGTCTGATTGTGCCAGGAATAGAACGGCGCGATCCGTTTGCAATTATGCGTAATGTGCGTTATTGGCGCCGCATTGCGCAAAAGCCGTGCTTGCCGTCTTCTTTGCCGCATAATTTGCCTGATAATTTACAGCATTATTTGAGTATTATACGCCGTATTATTTGATGTGTTAATGCTGTACCTTGTAATGCTGTATTATTTACTGCATTATAAGTAACGGATTATGTGACGTGTTATTTGCTTCATTTGGCGTATGGTGTCATTAATATTTCTTTGATATGTATACGTCGTGCTGTATTTTCGCCGCAAAACACTGCTGATTGTACGCACTTCTGTTCAGCAGCAGCAGCAGCGACAGTGAAAAACACCGTGCACCGTGCACAAGCAGCGAGGCAGATAACCGGCCGTGCAACCTGCAACAGACCACGTGACCTGTGCAGAAACCCGGCCTGCAGACCACGTGACCGGCTGCCAGGTGTCCGAGCGGGTTATGTGTGGCTGGTGGAAGTCCGTGCAGAACGCTGAAGAAAAAAGCCGACTGACTGACCGCTGGCTGACTGTTGCAATATCAATCAATCACTCTCACTCACTCCACGAGACGAAACGGAGTCGGGCGCCACTTAAGCGACTATTTTTTCAAGCAAATGGAAAGCGATGAACGGTTCGAAATCAAACTGTATAAATAATAAATCATCATACACTCAACAGAGCCATAACACATACAACACGCCGTAGGTGATGTGCAAGCACATTTTCTTCGGCGTTTGGTTTGCAGGTCAACCGACGCGCCACCTCACTTCGCACCCAGGCGCGTTGCTAGGGCGATCGCGGTTCTGTGGGATCTGGAAAGACGGGGGCGGGGATCTGGAGGCGGGGGAGGGGGACTAAGGGGGAGGGGGTTCGGGGAGATCTGGATGAGCCGGCCGTCCCACCGCGGACCATCTGTTGTGCAACTTCTGCAGAAACCTGCCTGTCCTGCTCCCCACCGCCTAGCGATCAGCGGTAAAGACACCACAACATTGCATCATACCGTGCCTCGGCAGGGGGCGGCGAGGGCGCTGCGAGGGGGGGGGGGGGGGGTCTGTTCACCATGAGCCAGGGGCGGATACAGAACATCGGTGCCATATCGCTCTAAAAAAAACGTCGGAAATTGTTCAAAAATTGATACATTTTCTGACTTCAATGACAATTTTGGAAAACTTACAGAAAATTGGAAGAAGTTTTATTTAAAAAAATGCTACGGAAAGTTTGTCTGAAATCAGTTTGTCTGAAACCAGTGAAATCAGTTACCCCCGTTAGCAAAACCTGATGGACTTATATAATTTCGACAAATTTTCTGCGATTTCCTCCAAACCGTTCTGGACCCGCCCGTGCCCATGGTGACTCGCGTGCTGATGGGTGCGGCGCTGGTCCACTGGACTGCAACATACTGCAACACACTGCAACAGACTGCAACAGACTGCAACAGCGCCAGACCGGCATGGAAACATCATATGCTGCCCAGGATCGAACTGCACATGGTGTGACGTGTTCGCACGCTACATACACGGTGATCATGTGCAACAACATCATCAACAACATCATCAACAACATCATCAACAACATCATCAACAACATCATCATCAACAACATCATCAACAACAACATCATCATCAACAACAGTGCATCCGACGATGCAAGCATGACTTCTAATGCCTATAGCTCGTACGGATTGCTCGTATGAATTGCTGAGGTATATCTCTCCAGAATGGACAATACCATGAGGGATGACAAGGGGCAATACAATGCGGCGATGTTGTATTTGCGGCGGCAAGCAAATACAACTTTGACATTGCTGAAGGAAATAATTGGAAACATCGAAGGGTGCAGCTGACAATGGAAGACAGTGATACACCGCCTTTGAATAGCTAGACCAATCGACAGTCAATTTGAAAATAAAGCTTGCTTAGCCACGAGTGACTCAAAACTAGCTACGAAGTCTTCCAAAGCAGAAGCAGAAGTCCCCAAGGGCGGATCCAGCCGGCCGTTTTGGGGGGCCAAACCGTTTTTTTAGCGGACCTTACCTACCCCCAATTTCGAATTTCTTCCCGGATTTGGGCCACTTTATTTTGCAACCACACGATTTCGATTTTTTCCCCAATTTTTTTTTTTAGGTTTTCGACCTTTTGGGATATCGAAAAAGGAAAGATGTCAGCTTGCAGTTTGTATTGTTCCGACATTGCCTTACACTGATAAAAACTATGTCAATTGTCAGCTGTATCACAGCCCCTGGGTCAGCTGTCAGCTGACCCAGGGGCGTCGCCGATAATTTTTGAGTGCGGGGGTCGGCTGAAATGACGACAAAAAAATGTACCCCAATTTGTTATGCGTGTATTTAAGCCTTTGCAACATTTCTAATGTGGATTTGCATGTTATAGTAGGTACTTGTTATTTAGCGCCGCGAAGCGGCGTGATTTTTTTTTTGCTCGGGTTTGCCTGATAAAACCCAGAAACATAGGCATTTTTAGCTTCTTAGCCTTGTAGAGGATAATAAGCTAAAAATGTTATTCATTCAATTCAGCGTTACGACGAAACGAAGACGATGACGATGGCTTCGTTATGACGATGGCCACTGATGTGACGCCGCGAAGCGGCGTGAACATTTTAATTTTAGGTCGTGAAAAACGTATTTTTAATATTGGAACCAGACCGTGAGTGGAGCCAAGCCTCAGGTAACCCCTTTTCCTGGTTGCACATCTCGGTATGATGCAAAATGTTGAAATAAAGGTAGTTTTTCATATACATTAGCCTCGGATAGTAAATCACGATGGCCGGTGGCAGTCTGCGCTCAATAGTACATATGATAATAATAACTGTAGTCTGTATACATACCTATGTACCGAACTGTAACAAACGACTGGTAACGGTGCAAATGGTTTCAAAGTAGCAAGAGGCAGACCGACATTTCCGCGCATAAATGGTCCCTGTGGATCTGGAGGAGCCTGGGGGAGATGGCTTGGGGAGATAGTCCTGGCCTGGTCCCCACTATTAGCTCTTCGGGCCAACAAGTTGGGCACCGCTGGAACAGCTTCCGGTTGCCGAAGTCCGCGTCTTTGCGTTCGCGTCGCCTTTTTCGGAACTCGGCAGACAAGCTAAACATGTAGCCCGCTTTAAAGATAATATTTTATGAAGAGAGTTGGCCCTGGGGCCAGCAATTACCGCCAAGGAGAGCCTCTGCAAGACACTTAATGGAATTAATTTTCCAAATGTGTATATGCAATTGCGAAACTGTGTCATGCCGCGAAGCGGCGCGAAATTTTTCAGTTTTTGACTGAGGCTAGCTTGATTTTGACTGCTGCAATTTTGGGATGCCCAGTACCGTTCTAAAAACGCAAATATAGCATGCATTAAATTTCACGTCTTGGGGGAGGGGGGGGGGGGGGGGCAAAACATAGTTTGCCCCCCCCCTTTAACAGGCTTGGGGGGGCCATGGCCCCGTTCGCCCCCCCCCCCTGGATCCGCCCTTGGTCGTGGGTCTAGTTATTCCTTCGTCGACGACGAAATCATTATTTATGAACGTGTTCATTTTTTTTTCTTAAAATTTCACAGAACACGGAATTTTATTGTTTTTTATATGCGTTGAGGCTCATATTACAGTTATTTATATATATATATATATATATATATATATATATATATATATATATATATATATATATATATATATATATATATATATATATATATATATATATATATATATTTTTATTTATTTTGTTTTGGGGGGGGGGGCAAAAGACATGTTGCCCCCCCCCCTTCCAGGCTTTTGGGGGGGGGCATGGCCGGATTGCCCCCCCCCCCCCCCCCTGGATCCGCCAGTGGAAGTCCCCTGATCCGACCGAAGATACGCGTCCAGTATCGAGCCGTTAACAGACGCCGTCAAGTTAACAGACGCCGTTAGCAGATGCCGTCACGTTAACAGGCACCGTTAGCAGACGCCGTCACGTTAACAGACACCGTTAGCAGATGCCGTCACGTTAACAGGCACCGTTAGCAGATGCCGTCACGTTAACAGACACCGTTAACAGACGCCGTCACGTTAACAGACACCGTTAGCAGATGCCGTCACGTTAACAGACACCGTTAACAGATGCCGTCACGTTAACAGACACCGTTAGCAGACACGCGTCAGGTATCGCACCGTTCGCAGACGCCGGTTACGGTTAACAGACGCCGTCAAGTTAACAGACACCGTTAACAGACGCCGTCAAGTATCGCGCCGTTAACAGACGCCGTCAAGTATCGCGCCGTTAACAGACGCCGTCAAGTATCGCGCCGTTAACAGACGCCGTCAAGTATCGCGCCGTTAACAGACGCCGTCAAGTATCGCGCCGTTAACAGACGCCGTCAAGTATCGCGCCGTTAACAGACGCCGTCAAGTATCGCGCCGTTAACAGACGCCGTCAAGTATCGCGCCGTTAACAGACGCCGTCAAGTATCGCGCCGTTAACAGACGCCGTCAAGTATCGCGCCGTTAACAGACGCCGTCAAGTATCGCGCCGTTAACAGACGCCGTCAAGTATCGCGCCGTTAACAGACGCCGTCAAGTATCGCGCCGTTAACAGACGCCGTCAAGTATCGCGCCGTTAACAGACGCCGTCAAGTATCGCGCCGTTAACAGACGCCGTCAAGTATCGCGCCGTTAACAGACGCCGTCAAGTATCGCGCCGTTAACAGACGCCGTCAAGTATCGCGCCGTTAACAGACGCCGGTTACGGTTGTGGCTTGGTGGTTTCGTGCGCGATGACATCGCTGGCCACTTAGCGTCCAGGCGCTAGATTCAGGTGAAAGTGAAACTACTATGGCGCTTCAGATCGCGACACACAAGCCGGACGCCAGTGGCGTGTCCACAAAGTCGTCCCTAATCCTTCGCCCGCCAGTTCAAACTTGACAGGTCTCGGCAGCCGCCTCGAGTCGGCTGAGTCCACCTGAAGGTAACCCGAAGGTAACCCGAAGGTAACCCAAGGTAACCCGAAGGTACCCGAAGGTACCCGAAGGTACCCGAAGGTACCCGAAGGTACCCGAAGGTACCCGAAGGTACCCGAAGGTAACCCGAAGGTATCCGAAGGTACCCCGAAGGTAACCGCGGGACTGGAGCTGGGCTATACGGGCTGCTAAAGCCCAGCCACAGCCATGAGGAGAGCGACCTCCTCACCAAATACGACGCCAAGGATACGACGTCAAGGATTCAAGTCGCAGGCAATGCAGCGAAGGAGAGCACATGCGAGCTCCCCTGAATTGCAGAGCCTTTGTGACGCACTAGTGACGTCAGAGCTGACTTTTAAACTGGGAAAGCAGTCCGCGGTCAACTTTGCCATATATAGGTGCTGCAGTGGCCGTGCGAAGTCAGGCAAACATCCCGAGCAGGAGTGGAGTGCCATGGTTGGCATGTCGTGTATAGCGAGCCCCGAGCCGGTATCTGACTAAAACGGAAACGCTGAGCTTCCCGCGAACTTTATAATGGTTAAGATCGTAACTTTAAAAGTATGAAGAGCGTCTGAACACATTTTGTGATGTGCCTTAGCTCGCTTCTAAATGGTCGATAGGCTCGCATGAGTGCGCTGCAGCCATTCGTTGGTAATTAAAACACATTGCCTGGATGCTGGATCGGCAAGCGCACCATCTAAGGAAGCATAGGAAATCAAACATGGAAGTGAAAAAGTAGGAACTCATCCAAGACCTGTCCTCTTGCCGTTTGCATCATAGCTCTTCTGAATGACGCGTATCTCTGACCACCAACACAGTCCTCATCATTCTGAGGATGCCACAGATCAGGGTAACAGGCAGAGCCGGATGTAATTCGCTCTGGCGCCGCCCCTCCCTCGTGCCACAGTCCCGTCTGAGCCAGGCGCGGAGCGACGCCAAACTTCCGCGCAGACAGGATCCTTTCTGAGAGGTGGCTTATCCTCACCCAACTTCCACCAGACTTACAGGATTTGACGTCTGTGCTGATGTGCCAGTCCTTTAATGCCATTCAGGCAGTCGAGTGGCAGACAGAATTCGTTTTTACAGCCCATAACATGAAGCGTTCTCCGTCATAGAAGAAACCATAAGGCAATTGTTTGATAAGCCTTCAGTTTGAGGATTTCGGGGTAAATGGTAAATGGCAAATTGGACTTTGGTCACTAGGAACAGGGTCGTCGCCGATAATTTTTGAGTGGGGGTCGGCTGAAACGACGGGAAAAAATGTACCCCCACTTTTTACGTGTATGTAATGCCTTTGCAGCATTTTTAATGTGGATGTGCATGTTATAGTAGGTACTTGTTATTTAACGCCGCCAAGCGGCGCGAAATTGTTACGAGTTTGCCTGATAAAACCCAGAAATATAGGGTTCCGACTTTGTATAGGGTTAGGGGGTTCCGAAAACAGACTTTGTAGAGGATAAGAAGCTAAAAATGTTATTAATTAAATTCAGCGTTACGACGAACCGACGACGATGAGTGATGACGATGGTTACCGATGTGAGGTCGCGAAGCGGCGTGAAAATGTTAATTTTAGGTTGTGCAAAACCAAATTTCAATATTGGAACCAGACCGCGAGTGGAGTGGACCGCCTCAGGTAACCCCTTGTCCTGGTTGCACATCTCGGTATGACGACAAATATTGATATGAAGGTAGTTTTGCATATACATTAGCCTCGGATAGTAAATCACGATGACCTGTGGCAGTCAGCGCTCAATAGTACATATATGATAATAATAACTGTATACATATGTACCGAACCGTAACAAACAACTGGTAAAGTGCAAATGGTTTGAAAGCAGCAATAGGCAGAACTTTTCCGCGCATAAATGGTCCCTACGGATCTGGAGGAGCCTGGGAGGAGATGGCTTGGGGAGATGGTCCTGGCCTGGTCCCCACTATTAGCTCTTCGGTCCAGCAAGTTGGGCACCGCTGGAGCAGCTTCCGGGTGCCGATGTTCGCGTCTTTGCGTTCGCGTCGCCTTTTTCGGAACTCGGCAGACTAGCTAAACATGTAGCCCGCTTGAAAGTTAATATTTTATGAAGGGAGTAATTACCGCCAAGGAGAGCCCTGGGGCCAGCAATTACCGCCAAGGAGAGCCTCTGCCAGACACTTTATGGAATTCATTTTCCCATTTTCCAAATTTGTATAAGCAATTGCGAAATTTGTGTCATGCCGCGAAGCTTGCCAATTAACACGGCGTTCTTCTTTAGGCCAATAACAAGTATGCCCAATTTCATTTCGATCTTTTCAGTTTTGGTTCCCCCCGGGCCTCCGTAAGTTGACCCCTAACCAAAAGGTCAAAAGGCAAAGTCGTCGTACAGACCTCCGAGTGTGCTCATTTGAAAGCTCTTGTCGAGTAGAGTAAAGTTTAATTCAGTCGAAATGCTCTAAATTCAAGTTTGCGTTCTATGAGGCATAAATAGAGCCCAAAACCAAGCCTTCAATAGAGCTCTATTAGAGCCCAAAACCAAGCCTTCAATAGAGCTCTATTGAAGGCTTGGTTTTGGGCTCTATTTATGTCTCATAGAACGAAAACTTGAATTTAGAGCATTTCGACTGAATTAGTGTATTCTACTCGACAAGAGCTTTCAAATGAGCACACGCGGAGGTCTGTACGACGAATTAGATTTTTGACCTTTTGGGTAGGGGTCAACAACTTACGGAGGCCGGGGGGACCAAAACTCAAAGGATCGATTTAAATTTGGCATACTTGTTACTGGCCTAGAGAAGAACGCCGTGTCAGTTGGCAAGCTTGCACCGACGAAAATGTGTTTTTGGGGGACACCCTAGTGTTGGCGGTCCTATCGAGGCGAGCTGGTGGTCCCATCGAGGCGTGCTGGTGGTCCCATCGAGGCGTGCTGGTGGTCCCAGCGAGGCGTGCCGGTGGTGGTCCCATCGAGGCGTGCCGGTGGTCCCATCGAGGCGTGCTGGTGGTAGTCCCATCGAGGCGTGCTGGTGGTCCCATCGAGGCGTGCTGGTGGTCCCATCGAGGCGTGCCGGTGGTGGTCCTATCGAGGCGTGCTGGGGTCCCACCGAGGCGTGAACACCATCCGATACCCCAGCAAGGTGTGGTGCTGGTGGTGCTGGTATTGAGGCTTTACGACTATACGACTACTGCCCTTCATCGTCGGAGTCCCCCCACGCCAACCCAAGCGGGGAACCGAATGACCTCGCCAATACCCAGACTCGAACCCGAAACCCAGGGATTACGAGCCCAACGCTTCACCGACTGAGCCACCCGGACCTCCCCCTCATCAAGGTGCGCTGGCGACGCCTCTGCCAGGGGAGGAGTTAACCCTTCACCCGTCACCCCCACCAAGGCTTCCTGGCGACGCCTGTGCGCTGTCGCGGGTTCACAACTTGCACGGTCATCCCAAGTTCCCAGGGCAGGCACGACAGCGCAATCACGCACTAACTCCGAGTTACAATCACGCACTAACTCAGAGTTACAATCACGCACTAACTCCGAGTTGCAATCACGCACTAACTCAGAGTTACAATCACGCGCTAACTCCGAGCTACAATCACGCACTAACTCCGAGTTACAATCACGCACTAACTCCGAGTTACCGTGGGGTGATAACGAGAGAGGCGAAGACACCACCGTCAGCCGCCGGACACAAGCAGGCTAGCGCCAGCCGCCGCTAGCACAAGCAGGCTAGCACCAGCCGCCGCTAGCACAAGCAGGCTAGCGCCAGCCGCCGCTAGCACAAGCAGGCTAGCACCAGCCGCCGCTAGCACAAGCAGGCTAGCGCCAGCCGCCGCTAGCACAAGCCGTAGCTGGCAATGGCGTCACCACGGTCTCAAAATTAGTAGGGATAAATCAAAGTGCACTGTATTTTAACATGGGACCATGTTAGGGATGGCTGAAAAATACTGGGGACAATTTCCCTAGTGTCCCCAGTGGTGGCGACGTCCATACCAGCTAGCACAAGCAAGCCCGTCATCGCGACAGAATAGAGCCGGACCTCTCCCCGTTCCCGACAGAATAGAGCCGGACCTCTCCCCGTTCCCGACAGAATAGAGCCGGACCTCTCCCCGTTCCCGACAGAATAGAGCCGGACCTCTCCCCGTTCCCGACAGAATAGAGCCGGACCTCTCCCCGTTCCCGACAGAATAGAGCCGGACCTCTCCCCGTCATCGCGACAGAATAGAGCCGGACCTCTCCCCGTTCCCGACAGAATAGAGCCGGACCTCTCCCCGTCATCGCGACAGAATAGAGCCGGACCTCTCCCCGTTCCCGACAGAATAGAGCCGGACCTCTCCCCGTCATCGCGACAGAATAGAGCCGGACCTCTCCCCGTTCCCGACAGAATAGAGCCGGACCTCTCCCCGTTCCCGACAGAATAGAGCCGGACCTCTCCCCGTTCCCGACAGAATAGAGCCGGACCTCTCCCCGTTCCCGACAGAATAGAGCCGGACCTCTCCCCGTTCCCGACAGAATAGAGCCGGACCTCTCCCCGTTCCCGACAGAATAGAGCCGGACCTCTCCCCGTCATCGCGACAGAATAGAGCCGGACCTCTCCCCGTTCCCGACAGAATAGAGCCGGACCTCTCCCCGTCATCGCGACAGAATAGAGCCGGACCTCTCCCCGTTCCCGACAGAATAGAGCCGGACCTCTCCCCGTCATCGCGACAGAATAGAGCCGGACCTCTCCCCGTTCCCGACAGAATAGAGCCGGACCTCTCCCCGTTCCCGACAGAATAGAGCCGGACCTCTCCCCGTTCCCGACAGAATAGAGCCGGACCTCTCCCCGTTCCCGACAGAATAGAGCCGGACCTCTCCCCGTCATCGCGACAGAATAGAGCCGGACCTCTCCCCGTTCCCGACAGAATAGAGCCGGACCTCTCCCCGTCATCGCGACAGAATAGAGCCGGACCTCTCCCCGTTCCCGACAGAATAGAGCCGGACCTCTCCCCGTCATCGCGACAGAATAGAGCCGGACCTCTCCCCGTTCCCGACAGAATAGAGCCGGACCTCTCCCCGTTCCCGACAGAATAGAGCCGGACCTCTCCCCGTTCCCGACAGAATAGAGCCGGACCTCTCCCCGTCATCGCGACAGAATAGAGCCGGACCTCTCCCCGTTCCCGACAGAATAGAGCCGGACCTCTCCCCGTTCCCGAGACACAGATTGCATCGCCATCGCTGGCTTCTCAAGAGCGCCTCGGCCTCGCTGCCGTCTTCGCGACTTCTGTCCGAGACAGGAATCGCCCGACCAGGCCGGGTCGGGGCGGGTTGTCTTGGTACGTAGACAATCAATAGGCCGCGGGATCAGTTGGAGAGCACTCCTTCGGCGAACCCCCTCCGGCGGCGACCCCCTGCCCATCCCCCCCCCCCCCGTCCGCCTCCGACGACTGCCTGCGGCGACTTCCCTCCGGCAATCGGTGAACGGCGATTGAATAATGAGATGTTCACAGAAACGGCACCTGTTCAGTGTTCAGTTTGTTGACGTGTTCGACAGTCAGTCGCTACTCGCTCGACAGCAACCAGCCACTGCCAGCTCGACAGCAACCAGGGGCGCCACTGCCAGGTCGACAGCAACCAGGGGCGTCACTGCCAGCTCGACAGCAACCAGAGGCGCCACTGCCAGGTCGACAGCAACCAGGGGCGCCACTGCCAGGTCGACAGCAATCAGGGGCGCCACTGCCAGCTCGACAGCAACCAGAGGCGCCACTGCCAGGTCGACAGCAACCAGGGGCGCCACTGCCAGCTCGACAGCAACCAGGGGCGCCACTGCCAGCTCGACAGCAACCAGGGGCGCCACTGCCAGGTCGACAGCAACCAGAGGCGCCACTGCAGCTCGACAGCAACCAGAGGCGCCACTGCCAGCTCGACAGAGCGAAACGGGATCATTGGAGGACAGAGACAGCATGTCCTGACGGATATCCTCTGCTGAGGAGGTCCCGGATGGATGGAGGAATGATGAGCTATATCCCATACCGGACGTGCCATCTCATACCGGGCGTGCCATCTCATACCGGACGTGCCATCTCATACCGGACGTGCCATCTCATACCGGGCGTGCCATCTCATACCGGACGTGCCATCTCATATCGGACGTGCCATCTCATACCGGACGTGCCATCTCATACCGGACGTGCCATCTCATACCGGACGTGCCATCTCCGTGCGTGACGTCACCTCTGACCTCAACGTCGGTCCGAGATGCTGAATCGACGAAACCTTCCGACACAGTTGGAAATTTCGGAACGTTGCAAAACAAACACCACATCAGTGATTTCGTAATCGAAAGCTCCAGAGCAGCGCATGCCCGAGAGCTTATTCTCCCAGTGGCATAACACGAATTCAAGTTTTCGTGATCGTATGGCGCGCTTTCGTCGATTTTTCAGCTCTGCAACCGGCACCCAGTGGGTGCTATTCGGGCGCCAAATTGAA
>JAXIVJ010014445.1:0-5000 GCA_036785665.1 Chirona hameri | reverse complement strand
AGCCGACGACAGAAAACGAACGAGCTCCCTGCTCTCTGTCTCTAACTCTATGTCATCCGCACTGGGCAAGTCCTGAACGACGAGCCACATAACCCGTCTCACTATGTTTCGTTCGTTCGTCCATTGCGACTAACGGAAAGCCAGCGGGCATCGAGTCACGCTGCATCACGTTTTGTGGATAAATAAATTTGGATTTAGAGATTTTGGTGATTTAGAAATTCAGAGATTTATGGGGTAGGGAGGGGGATTTTATTTCATGTTGTGAGAAGTGATAGCATGAAAAGGGGAGTGCAGGTTTACAACAAAAAAAAATGAAACATTCTGAGATTTTCATTATTCTATATTATTTTCATGTTTTCATTTTCATCATTTGTGTTCATGATTTTGTTCCATGCTACCACTTCAAAAACAACGAAATAATTCTTACCTCCCTACCCATAAATCTCTGAATTTGGCCACATGTCTCTGACCGGTGTCGCGAGCAGACGAGAATCGGCTGGTGGAAGAATTAGCCGATGCCGAGAAAACTCTCCGCGGAGAGGTGGCTCCGTCGTTCCCAGGGTCGATGGTAGGAGGAAGGCCGCCGCCGACTCCGAACGAGGAGGATGAAAGGAATTTACGAACAGGCCCTGCTGAGGCGAGACCAAAGGAGAGTGGAAACTACAAAACTTCGTCCGCGAAGTTGGAAGACTGAAAAACCTTGTATAAGCATTCGGTTGTTACGAAGAGAATGTATAGTAACCGATTGTGACGAATCGAGTTGAGTCGAGTCGAGTCGAGTCGAGTCGAGTCGAGTCGAGTCGAGTCATATGACGAGTCGAAGCCCGATGTGACGTAAATATAAAACACGTGTTCAGGCGTGGTTTTAACATCAGCTAAAACTATGGTGAATTTCCTAGATAGTTTAAAAATGCATTCCTTCACACGTTTGAGTGGCGGTAAATTATATTTGAAAATATGACGAATTGACTCAAATACCAGCCCGGTTGTCTCATTTTCATTATGTCAGCATTATGCCGAATGAACCCACCAGCCCACTGTATACACAGCCGCTTGATCGGTGGTTTGACCGGCCCGTTCGACCAGTCTCAGCTGTTTGATCGGTGGTTTGACCGGCCCGTTCGACCAGTCACAGCTGCTTGATCGGTGGTTTGACCGGCCCGTTCGACCAGTCTCAGCTGTTTGATCGGTGGTTTGACCGGCCCGTTCGACCAGTCTCAGCTGTTTGATCGGTGGTTTGACCGGCCCGTTCGACCAGTCTCAGCTGTTTGATCGGTGGTTTGACCGGCCCGTTCGACCAGTCACAGCTGTTTGATCGGTGGTTTGACCGGCCCGTTCGACCAGTCTCAGCTGCTTGATCGGTGGTTTGACCGGCCAGTTCGACCAGTCTCAGCTGCTTGATCGGTGGTTTGACCGGCCAGTTCGCCCCGTCTCAACGTGCGACTGACATGTCACGATCGTCCAACAGGAGTATTTTGTCTAGCATTCCGCTCATGTCAAAGTTTTACAATACTTATTTTGCGGTAAGACATTTCGATCCCAAAATATTTCGATTTTTTTCCCTTCGTATATAATTTGTGTCGTTGAACTGCCAGACTAAGTCTATTTGGTGGAATGCTATGTCTGGGCCCAATCTGACCAAGTGCGGTAAATTTGCATTCGGTATCAATCCATACTGACTTTGGGAAATCAAAAGGGATGAAGGTGATGTTTTGATTTCAGCATTTATCTACAAAAGTGTTGAAAGATAGGTATAAATGTATTCCAAAATAGACTGAAGCGTACGACGCACTTCAAACAACACACGAGTACTGCAGCATAATTTTATTTAATCAGTAAATTTGATCCGTGAACATAATTCATCTGAACACAGCTGCTGCACAGAAAGCCTTTCCAAAGCCAAGACAAAAACAAAATAGAAAAATGGTGGTACTTACACACTTGCTCGTGCCAGAAAACCGTAAATCCCAGCCTCAACACATCCACTTTCTCCACTTTGTCCGCCCTCAGTTGCTGGCACTAGGTCCCAAAAAATCAATTTATTGACGCGTCAATTTTTTTACGCAAAGTGGGCGGAGCTTGTCATAGGCCTAACCCTATTCCCTGCGGGCGGCCAGAATTACGTTAACCTGCGGGGAGCAGATTATGCCCCCCCCCCCCCCCGCCCCCAGAGATCTCGAGAACCGCTCGGTCGATTTCGATGGGACAAACACCATTCGATGCATCATGACAAGATCTCTCTTTTTGGACCCCGAAATATATTTTTTTGTTAAAAAATGGGGGCCAGGGGGCAAAGAATACCAAAATTTTGGGTGTTTTTTTAAAGGTAATTGCGGCCATGTGGTTCAACCCATTTGCATGCAACCCACGTGTTAGAGCTTGCAATGTACTGGTCTTCAATATAATACAAAGACAAGTAACAAAATAACAATAATAGGCGTATTCAGGGGATGTAAAATGGGGGGATCTTATGATAACAAATATGTGAAGTTCGTGATTGTTTGGGATGATATGAACGTCACATGTGGGCATTATTTGCTGTAATTTGTTAAATGCAATATATTGCGCATAGGCTGATCTAGGTAAACAATGTGGGGGCACCATGCGCGTAACGATCTTTATCATCTTGCTAATTTGAAGTTGGACCTAATGTCAGGGAGTGTATCGCCTCCCGTGTGTTGTACCTGGTGCGCCTCTGCCCAAAAATATGTACAATCCCAGTATTTATGTTGCATATTGCAGTGCAAATGTTTCTGACGCATTTATTGCACCGCAA
This sequence comes from Chirona hameri, assembly GCA_036785665.1. NCBI lineage: Eukaryota > Metazoa > Arthropoda > Thecostraca > Balanomorpha > Balanidae > Chirona > Chirona hameri. The sequence continues at coordinate 2,224 of JAXIVJ010014445.1, read as the reverse complement.
ACTACGAAGGAAGTATGCGCCACACAGCCGCATTCGTAACACCCTCCCAAAAACAGGAGCCTGGCACGGCATCTGCTGGGCCGATTTGTGCAAAATTTTTGACACCCTAACGGTTTAGAAGCGGCAAGCAAAAACAAACACCGGGAAGGCAGAATCTGACCCCCGCAGGGAATAGGCCAGGATAAAACATTGACATAATTATTGACAACATTTCACTAAAACCACCTAGACCCCGCGTAAAATGGCCAGCCTCCAAAAATAATCACACCATCTGACGCGCAACTGTTTACTGCATCCACCTCGGTCACAACTCAAACTGTTTACGTGTTTTTTGGTTTGTTTCTGGAAAAATTGGGACACCATCGCGTGCCGACGAATTACGTCATTTTCTTAGGATAGCCTTTTTAAATTTTCAACTTTATTACCGAGCGGGCGCGAAGCGCCCGTGAGGTTTCTCGTCAACTTACTAGACAAATTTACATTTGACCCGGCCTGACCCGGCCCGACCCGGCCATACAGATGCTTTTCGGAAGCTAATAACTTTGCAACCACTGCTCCGATTGAGATTGGGTTTTCACCATTGGATAGGTCCATCAAATCAATTCTGTTTTTTGGTATGGTGCATTCTGATAGAGGTGGTACCACAGCGCGTGGCAGTTGGCACACGCGAACGTCGAAATGAACAAAAATCCTTGCAAAAATGATTCCTTGATCAAAAATGGCTGTATTAATCTAAACATGAATTTAAACGCTGAAGCATGCAGCGTTCAGGACGTACTCCCTTTTGGCGGATTTGAGAAAGGAGATCATGAACAATTTAATACAACTTAACTTTAAGTTAGCATGCATTGAGGCCTTGCAATTTTTCTGGAGGACTAAAATGACTATGTGTTACTACCACGTGTGCTCCCTTACCGTTTCATATTTCAAACCTGTTTTAGCTTTACCAGAGCGCGCTCGCTCGGTCATCGTTTTACTGGTATTTAAGTAAATAAAACTAATTACCGAGGGGGCGCGAAGCGCCCGTGAGGTTTCTCGTCAACTTACTAGACACATTTACATTTGAACCGGCCCGACCCGGCCCGACACGGCCGTACAGACGCTTTTCGGAAGCTAATAACTTTGGAACCACTGCTCCGATTGAGATCGGGTTTTCACCAATGGATAGGTCCATCAAATACATTTTGTTTTTGGTATGATGCGTTCTGATAGGGGTGGTACCACAGCGCGTGGCACACGCCAACGTCGAAATGAACAAAAATAATAATTGATCAAAAATGGCTTTATTGATCCAAGCATTAATTTATACGATGAAGCATGCAGCGCTCAGGACGTACTCCCTTTTGGCGGATTCGAGAAAGGAGACCATGCACAATTGAATAGGTCAGTAAAACGCCTTTGACACTCCGCGCCCGCTCGGTCCTCGCACAAAAAGGCGTTTTACTAGTTTTTAAATGTAATTAGGGGAGCGTGAGATATGACGGCCACCATAACTTGGGAGCCTAATTTGGTCAGGTTAATCACGGTAAATGAGACAGACGTTTTGCATGCTACCTCAAACATTTATCTGTTAATTTCCTGGAAGCGGGTCCCTTCTTCTTGTTAATAAATCTGATATTTGTAATTTTCGGAACGTTTGCATAAAACCGTCTTACCCCACCCCATGGGGTAAGACGGTTTTTCTCGTGGGGTAAGACGGTCACGCTTTTTAAGCGCAGTTGGCGATGAAGGGCAGTAAGAATAAGTGTACATAACGGTGTTCTTGTTCTTGAATGTTCTTGTTCTTCCTTCAAAATTAGATTAGATAAATACTTTACAGAGAAGGGATTAGTTCATAAATACTCGTGGGATTAGCCTTCTGTTATGCAGGTAGAGTAAGGTGATTTGAAGGGGCGAGACTGGTGGGGGGGGGGGGGGGTTGCAACCTTGGATGGGCCCAGAGGCTCTTTGTTGCACTTTTCTTTTATGTATTTATTTATGTCTTTATGTGAGCAATATCTTCAATGTTGATATAATAATGATGTATAATGGTGAAAATTATTTGTATATGACCTTACAAATTACTATTCAAGTTTTAGTGCATTTATATATATATTTTACATGCATTTTCGGCCACGGGCCATGATCACATATACAATGAAGCAAAGATGAATGAATACGTCACACCAAAACCTAACCAGTAGTTACATTATCAGTTTGCCTGCACCTTTCACGTGATAAGCAT
>JAXIVJ010014444.1:5000-34372 GCA_036785665.1 Chirona hameri | reverse complement strand
TGCTACATGACTTTCGTAGATATTTTTGTGTGTAGCGACCTCTTGTGACCTGACCTTGACCTTGATCTTTTCCAACAATCTCACTTTAGCTCATGTGGGATATATATCATACCTTTGAGAGCACTTTGGGTGATTATAGGCGCAATCGAAGGCCATGGATGGCATGTATTGTCCATAAACTCAAATACCTCGATTTTAAGGTTTGACTTGACCGTGACCTGACATGTGACCTTAATTTGACATTTTTTAAGTTTGCGTTAGGCTTCTCTCATTGAGCGTTTTCGAATGCCGCCTTGCGCGTCCCGTTGCGATCATTGGTTCTGAAGATACAAGGGGGGGGGGGGGGGGGGGGGGGCGGGCTAAAAAAGCCCCCCCCGGCACAGTGGGAGTCGTGTTACAGAACATACAACTTTTATTTTACAGAACAATTTTTTAGTTTTATGCCCTGGGTTGCTTTCTCATCAATGCGTCGCATTGCGCTATGGTACGAAACCTCTAAAATTGCTATATTGTGCGTTTTAAAAGTGCGGGAAAAAGTGCTAAAGTGAACTATTTTGCCCAATATATAGGGAAAGTAGCAACAAAACACATAAATAAGCCTAACTAACTAAAAAACTGGCCGATTTTTTTCCTAACCCGCATATAATTGAATTTGTAGTTAAATTGCGCCGCGGAGCGGCGCGAAATTTTTGAGTTTTATTTCCCTGTACAACTGTATTCTTACTGTTGAAAGGCCCAAGGTCCCTTCAGATCGTCTAGGGGCCCCTCTGACCTTTTCTACGCCCTTCCGACCTGTTCAGGGACTCACCTGGGATCCGCGAAGCGAAAAGACATGATGTGGAGTGGGTGATATATATAAACAAAGAAGAGGGCGTACTCTACAGGAAAAAATAAAATCGGATCTTTCGGGTATATTGTAGCACCCCTGACGAAGGGTGTTACAATATACCCGAAAGCTCCGCTTTTAATTTTTTTATTGTGGAGTAAGTCTTCTTTGTATTTAATCTTCATCTGGGATCTCTACGTGCTTTGACCCTTCCGGTCTCACCAGAGGACTCCTCTGACCTTCCAAGAAGCCCCTCTTCTGTGTCAAGGGGCCCATTCGGCTCTGTTCAGAGGTCCTTCCGACCTGGCCAGGGACTGCACTGACTGCTTTGTCGCCCTTGCCGACATGCTCAGGGGCAGGTGCAGCGGATTGCGGGGCGCAGGGTACCCCACAATCCCCCCCTCAAATGAAAATCCTGGGGGAGGGGAAGGGTCATGTTGCCCCCAGATCGAGCAGGCTAAAATATGGGGGGGGGGGGGGCAAAACTACCCCTTGCCCCCCAGGATTTTCGACTGGGGGGAATTTTGGGTACCCTGCCCCCGCAATCCGCCGCCCCTGCTCAGGGGCCCCTCCGACCTGCCCAGGGGCCCCTCCAGTCTGGCTTGGAACTCATCCGGCATGTTCAAGGGGCCTTCCGACCGCCCCAGGGACCCTTTCGGTCTAGCCAGGGGCCCCTCTGACTTGCCCAGGAGCCCCTCCGATCGGCCCAGCGACTCTTCTGGTCGGCCTGCGCTGGCTGCTTTGCCGCCCTGCCGACATGCTCAAGGGGCCCTCCAACCTGCCCTGGAGCCCCTCTGTGCTGGCCAGGGGCCACTTCGTCATGTTCAGGGGCCCTTTTTACCCGCCCAGGGGTCCTTTCGGGCTGGTCAGGGGCCCCTCCTATCTGCGCAGGGGCCCTTTTAACTTTCCTGGGGCCCTCTGGTCTCTCCAGGGGCCCTTTAATCTTCTAAGGGGCCCTTCCGTTCTAGCAAGGGACTGCGCTGGCTGCTTTGTCGCCTTGCGACATGCTCCGAGGGCCCTCCGACCGGCCCTGGGGCCCCCTCCGTGCTGGCTAGGGGCTCATTCGGCATGTTTAGGGGCCCTTTCGGTCTGGCTAGGGCCCCTCTGACCTGCACAGGGTCCCTCTTAACTTCCCAGGGGCCCTCTAGTCTATCTAGGGGCCCTCCAACCTGCTCAGGGGCCCTTATGACCTGGCAAAGGACTGCGCTGGCCGCTTTGGCACCCTATCGACATGCTCAGGGGCCTCTTAACCTGCCCAGGGGCCCCTCTGTGCTGGCTAGGGGCCATTCGACGTGCTCAGGGGGCCCTCTGACCCGCTCAGGGGCCCTTTCGGTCTGGCCAGGGGCCCCTCTGACATGCACAGGGCTCTTTTGAACGTCCAAGAGGCCCTGTGGTCTTTCAGAGAGGGCCCTGGTGGCCCTAAAGGACCTCTGAAGTCCTCTACACTCTCCAAAGACCACGCTTCGTATAGTAAAGAGCCTATGATACCGCGCTTTGCGCGGTCTCGTCGGCCCTTTTCGGCGCGCGCAGCGCGCCGAAAAGGGCCCTCGCGCGCCAAAAAGGGCCCTCCTGGCCTCCAGGGGGGGGGGGGGGGGGGGGGGGGGGGGGGGGGGGGGGGGCGGCGCCCCCGCCGCCCTCCCCTTGGCTACGTGCCTGACCTCATCTGACCTTGTATGGGTCACTGAACAAAAATTGCACCTGGAACTTCAAGAATGGCCTATGATAACATAATCCACAAGGAATTGGGCTGATATATTTCGTATCCTCAGAATAGGAAGCATTGTATTATTTCCCCATTGACTTATAATGGGGAGGTCACGAAATTGACCCGACCTTAGGTCACCGATATAAAACAAAATCCGAGATAAACGTATTGTAGGTACTATTACCCTTATTAAATCCTGTAAGTACGAAATCGATCAGCCAAAAACTGTGGCTGTGGTACGACCGGAAACATTTTTGGAGGTGGGGTCACGTGACCTGGTCTGGTGACCTGACCTGAGATGACCAGAGTTTTTTGTTTACAGAATGTCCGCGGTTGGTGCCCAAACATCTGTGCCAAAACCGGCGGCGCGCAGCGCCGCCGTTTTTTTCCGCTATCCTCGAAAAACCTCAGGGGGGGGGGGGGGGGGCGTCTAAACGCCCCCCCCCCCCGGCACGGCGCGGGTTAACCCTCGCCCTACGGGACCTTTTTTCACCTTCGGCCTACGGGGGCGGGGGGGGGGGGGGGGGCTGACAGCCCCCCTGTTAACTTCCAAACCAAACAACGTAGAACAATGCGGTAAGAACCCGCACGTTGCCTATCATGAGAGGAATCTAACAGTATGCGATTTTTAGCTTTCAGGTCAACGGGTGACCTTCCAGGTCAAGTGAATGACCTCGGATTTACCACGTCCAGAACAACGATTTTGCTCTTCAGAAAACCTCAAAATTAGAAATGGATAAATGTAAATAAAAAAGGCATGTTCCTTGACCAGTTTTGGCTCAGAAATACAAAGAAGGTAATTATTTGTTCGTATCTTGTCAATTTTTTTTACAAAAATTATTTTAAACTATGACGTCATCAGTTTCTTACACTTAGAGCATTCACTCAGTCAAAAATGAAGATATTGCTTTGAAAGTTGGTATGGGTATTGTCCATACTCAGTTCTCTCACACGTATTCCGGTTGTTCTAATATCTTCGAAAATTTTGATTTTGTGGGGATTTTTCCCCAAAAAATCAGTTTTTATTTTAGGGTCAAAATTGTTTGCTGCAGGCGTCGTGAAAACCCCAAAATTTTGCAAGTCCGAGATTGCATTGGAAAGAGAATGCCATTTTGTATCTTTGGTGAATTGCGTTTGCAATTTGCTTTAAAACTCTGTTTTCTACGACTTTTCAAATATTTCTCATTTTTGTATCAAAAACTGTGGCTGTGGTACGACCGGAAACATTTTTGGAGGTGGGGTCACGTGACCTGGTCTGGTGACCTGACCTGAGATGACCAGAGTTTTTTGTTTACAGAATGTCCGCGGTTGGTGCCCAAACATCTGTGCCAAAACCGGCGGCGCGCAGCGCCGCCGTTTTTTTTCCGCTATCCTCGAAAAACCTCAGGGGGGGGGGGGGGGGGGGCGTCTAAACGCCCCCCCCCCCCCCGGCACGGCGCGGGTTAACCCTCGCCCTACGGGACCTTTTTTCACCTTCGGCCTACGGGGGGGGGGGGGGGGGGGGGCTGACAGCCCCCCTGTTAACTTCCAAACCAAACAACGTAGAACAATGCGGTAAGAACCCGCACGTTGCCTATCATGAGAGGAATCTAACAGTATGCGATTTTTAGCTTTCAGGTCAACGGGTGACCTTCCAGGTCAAGTGAATGACCTCGGATTTACCACGTCCAGAACAACGATTTTGCTCTTCAGAAAACCTCAAAATTAGAAATGGATAAATGTAAATAAAAAAGGCATGTTCCTTGACCAGTTTTGGCTCAGAAATACAAAGAAGGTAATTATTTGTTCGTATCTTGTCAATTTTTTTTACAAAAATTATTTTAAACTATGACGTCATCAGTTTCTTACACTTAGAGCATTCACTCAGTCAAAAATGAAGATATTGCTTTGAAAGTTGGTATGGGTATTGTCCATACTCAGTTCTCTCACACGTATTCCGGTTGTTCTAATATCTTCGAAAATTTTGATTTTGTGGGGATTTTTCCCCAAAAAATCAGTTTTTATTTTAGGGTCAAAATTGTTTGCTGCAGGCGTCGTGAAAACCCCAAAATTTTGCAAGTCCGAGATTGCATTTGAAAGAGAATGCCATTTTATATCTTTGGTGAATTGCGTTTGCAATTTGCTTTAAAACTCTGTTTTCTACGACTTTTCAAATATTTCTCATTTTTGTATCAACATCACGTCATCAAAACATGATTATCTCCCAAACTACTCAACCAATTTAAATTACATTTCTACAGCCTACGTATAATTGTTGTAAATTCAGCTACCAAACATTTCAGCAAGATGCACCGCATGTGTAAAAAGTTATTCAAGAAAAACCTCAGGGGGGAGGGGCTGTCAGCTCCCCCCCCCCCCCCCCGTAGGGCGAGGGTTAAGTCGAATAAGAGGAGAGGATAGGCGTAACCACCTTCCGAAAGTAGGTGGGGACGAAGGCACTTTGAAGTCGATTCTTTCCATGCAACGCCCATAGGCGTAATGTTAAAACCTGAAAATGTTACTGGGGACCGATCCCCAGTGACCCCAATGGTGGTTACGCGCCTGGAGGAGAGGGATCCGACCCCAGTACCAGAACTGATGGCCTGGAGGAGAGGGATCCGACCCCAGTACCAGAACTGATGGCCTGAAGGAGAGGGATCCGACCCCAGTACCAGAACTGATGGCCTGGAGGAGAGGGATCCGACCCCAGTACCAGAACTGATGGCCTGGAGGAGAGGGATCCGACCCCAGTACCAGAACTGATGACCTGGAGGAGAGGGATCCGACCCCAGTACCAGAACTGATGGCCTGGAGGAGAGGGATCCGACCCCAGTACCAGAACTGATGGCCTGGAGGAGAGGGATCAGACCCCAGTACCAGAACTGATGGCCTGGAGGAGAGGGATCCGACCCCAGTACCAGAACTGATGACCTGGAGGAGAGGGATCCGACCCCAGTACCAGAACTGATGGCCTGGAGGAGAGGGATCCGACCCCAGTACCAGAACTGATGGCCTGGAGGAGAGGGATCCGACCCCAGTACCAGAACTGATGGCCTGGAGGAGAGGGATCCGACCCCAGTACCAGAACTGATGACCTGGAGGAGAGGGACCCGACCCCAGTACCAGAACTGATGACCTGGAGGAGAGGGATCCGACCCCAGTACCAGAACTGATGGCCTGGAGGAGAGGGATCCGACCCCAGTACCAGAACTGATGGCAGGCCGACGGTGACGTTGGGAGACATCCGCCCGACTTCTGACCTGCAGTGGTGCTGCCTGTTGAGGCCCAGCTGTTTGGTGTCGTACATGGCTCGAAGGTTCCAGAAGAACGGCTTGCTGCACTGTTGACACACGTCAGACTCGTTCCAGCTGGGCGTCTGAAAACAGACAGTGTCACCAGACTGACACGCTATGTACAAATGTTACTACGGGAACGTAAGCATACGCTCCCTTGATCATGGACAATGAAAGAGACATTGGCTAAGGCAAAATGGACATTGCATTCAAAAGCAGGTAACGAAAGTAATATAAATGTGTATCTATGACGGCCAGAAAACGACGTGTTGCATTGTATAGGTCACTTTGACGTCAGCCAAGTCATACCACGCCTCAATATGTCACTGGTCGATTCGCGTTCCGCACCGTATTTTTAGCCATAATACCATTCCCGCACAAACAGCTCCCGGATTATTTTTATGTATTTATTTTTTATGTATTTATTTAACATCATCGCCGACGGGGTGAACCATTTATGGGCGAAAAGTCAGGGGGCTTATCACAGAGTACCAGCGACACTATTTGCCCGAGCTTGGCTGCGGCTCCTCTGCCATAGTCTGAGGGGCAGCAACACTCCCCGGCTCCTCTGCCAGAGTCTGAGGGGCAGCAGCACTCCCCGGCTCCTCTGCCAGAGTCTGAGGGGTGGCAGCACTCCCCGGCTCCTCTGCCAGAGTCTGAGGGGCAGCAGCACTCCCCGGCTCCTCTGCCAGAGTCTGAGGGGCAGCAGCACTCCCCGGCTCCTCTGCCCGAGTCTGAGTCTGAGGGGCAGCAGCACTCCCCGGCTCCTCTGCCCGAGTCTGAGTCTGAGGGGCAGCAGCACTCCCCGGCTCCTCTGCCAGAGTCTGAGGGGCAGCAGCACTCCCCGGCTCCTCTACCAAAGTCTGAGTATGAGAGGCAGCAGCACTCCCTGGCTCCTCTGCCCGAGTCTGAGTCTGAGGGGCAGCAGCACTCACCGGCTCCTCTGCCAGAGTCTGAGTCTGAGGGGCAGCAGCACTCCCCGGCTCCTCTGCCAGAGTCTGAGGGGCAGCAGCACTCCCCGGCTCCTCTGCCAGAGTCTGAGGGTCAGCAGCGCTCCCCGGCTCCTCTGCCAGAGTCTGAGTCTGAGGGGCAGCAGCACTCCCCGGCTCCTCTGCCCGAGTCTGAGTCTGAGGGGCAGCAGCACTCCCCGGCTCCTCTGCCAGAGTCTGAGTCTGAGGGGCAGCAGCACTCCCCGGCTCCTCTGCCCGAGTCTGAGTCTGAGGGGCAGCAGCACTCCCCGGCTCCTCTGCCAGAGTCTGAGGGGCAGCAGCACTCCCCGGATCCTCTGCCACTGAGTCTGAGGGGCATCAGCACTCCCCGGCTCCTCTACCAGAGTCTGAGTATGAGGGGCAGCAGCACTCCCCGGCTCCTCTGCCAGAGTCTGAGGGGCAGCAGCACTCCCCGGCTCCTCTACCAGAGTCTGAGTATGAGAGGCAGCAGCACTCCCTGGCTCCTCTGCCCGAGTCTGAGTCTGAGGGGCAGCAGCACTCACCGGCTCCTCTGCCAGAGTCTGAGTCTGAGGGGCAGCAGCACTCCCCGGCTCCTCTGCCCGAGTCTGAGTCTGAGGGGCAGCAGCACTCCCCGGCTCCTCTGCCAGAGTCTGAGTCTGAGGGGCAGCAGCACTCCCCGGCTCCTCTGCCAGAGTCTGAGGGGCAGCAGCACTCCCCGGCTCCTCTGCCACTGAGTCTGAGGGGCATCAGCACTCCCCGGCTCCTCTACCAGAGTCTGAGTATGAGGGGCAGCAGCACTCCCCGGCTCCTCTGCCAGAGTCCGAGGGGCAGCAGCACTCCCCGGCTCCTCTGCCACTGAGTCTGAGGGGCATCAGCACTCCCCGGCTCCTCTGCCAGAGTCTGAGTCTGAGGGGCAGCAGCACTCCCTGGCTCCTCTGCCAGAGTCTGAGTCTGAGGGGCAGCAGCACTCCCCGGCTCCTCTGCCCGAGTCTGAGGGGGCAGCAGCACTCCCCAGCTCCTCTGCCAGAGTGAGGGGTGGCAGCACTCCCCGGCTCCTCTGCCAGAGTCTGAGGGGCAGCAGCACTCCCCGGCTCCTCTGCCATAGTCTGAGGGGCAGCAGCACTCCTCAGCTCCTCTGCCAGAGTCTGAGGGGCAGCAGCACTCCCCGGCTCCTCTGCCAGAGTCTGAGGGGTGGCAGCACTCCCTGGATCCTCTGCCACTGAGTCTGAGGGGCAGCAGCACTCCCCGGCTCCTCTGCCAGAGTATGAGGGGTGGCAACACTCCCCGGCTCCTCTGCCAGAGTCTGAGGGGTGGCAGCACTCCCGGCTCCTCTGCCATAGTCTGAGGGGTGGCAGCACTCCCAGGCTCCTCTGCCAGAGTCTGAGGGGCAGCAGCACTCCCCGGCTCCTCTGCCAGAGTCTGAGTCTGAGGGGCAGCAACACTCCCCGGCTCCTCTGCCATAGTCTGAGTCTGAGGGGCAGCAGCACTCCCCGGCTCCTCTGCCAGAGTCTGAGGGGCAGCAACACTCCCCAGCTCCTCTGCCAGAGTCTGAGGGGGCAGCAGCATTCCCCGGCTCCTCTGCCAGAGTCTGAGGGGCAGCAACACTCCCCAGCTCCTCTGCCAGAGTCTGAGGGGCAGCAGCACTCCCCGGCTCCTCTGCCAGAGTCTGAGGGGTGGCAGCACTCCCCGGCTTCTCTGCCAGAGTCTGAGGGGTGGCAGCACTCCTCGGCTCATCTGCCAGAGTGAGGGGTGGCAGCACTCCCCGGCTCCTCTGCCAGAGTCTGAGGGGCAGCAGCACTCCCCGGCTCCTCTGCCAGAGTCTGAGGGGCATCAGCACTCCCCGGCTCCTCTGCCACCGAGTATGAGGGGCATCAGCACTCCCCAGCTCCTCTGCCAGAGTCTGAGTATGAGGGGCAGCAGCACTCCCCGGCTCCTCTACCAGAGTCTGAGTATGAGGGGCAGCAGCACTCCCCGGCTCCTCTGCCAGAGTCTGAGGGGCAGCAGCACTCCCCAGCTCCTCTACCAGAGTCTGAGTATGAGGGGCAGCAGCACTCCCCGGCTCCTCTGCCCGAGTCTGAGTCTGAGGGGCAGCAGCACTCCCCGGCTCCTCTGCCAGAGTCTGAGTCTGAGGGGCAGCAGCACTCCCCGGCTCCTCTGCCCGAGTCTGAGTCTGAGGGGCAGCAGCACTCCCCAGCTCCTCTGCCAGAGTCTGAGTCTGAGGGGCAGCAGCACTCCCCGGCTCTTCTGCCAGAGTCTGAGGGGCAGCAGCACTCCCCGGCTCCTGTGCCACTGAGTCTGAGGGGCATCAGCATTCCCCAGCTCCTCTACCAGAGTCTGAGTATGAGGGGCAGCAGCACTCCCCGGCTCCTCTGCCAGAGTCTGAGGGGCAGCAGCACTCCCCGGCTCCTCTGCCACTGAGTCTGAGGGGCATCAGCACTCCCCGGCTCCTCTGCCAGAGTCTGAGGGTCAGCAGCGCTCCCCAGCTCCTCTGCTATAGTCTGAGGGGCATCAACACTCCCCAGCTCCTCTGCTATAGTCTGAGGGGCATCAACACTCCCCAGCTCCTCTGCCAGAGTCTGAGGGGCAGCAACACTCCCCAGCTCCTCTGCTATAGTCTGAGGGGCATCAACACTCCCCAGCTCCGCTGCCAGAGTCTGAGGGGTGGCAGCACTCCCAGGCTCCTCTGCCAGAGTCTGAGGGGCAGCAGCACTCCCCGGCTCCTCTGCCAGAGTCTGAGTCTGAGGGGCAGCAGCACTCCCCAGCTCCTCTGCCAGAGTCTGAGTCTAGGGGGCAGCAGCACTCCCCGGCTCCTCTGCCCGAGTCTGAGGGGGCAGCAGCACTCCCCGGCTCCTCTGCCCAGAGTGAGGGGGCAGCAGCACTCCCTGGCTCCTCTGCCAGAGTGAGGGGTGGCAGCACTCCCCGGCTCCTCTGCCAGAGTCTGAGGGGCAGCAGCACTCCCCGGCTCCTCTGCCATAGTCTGAGGGGCAGCAGCACTCCTCGGCTCCTCTGCCAGAGTCTGAGGGGCAGCAGCACTCCCCGGCTCCTCTGCCAGAGTCTGAGGGGTGGCAGCACTCCCTGGATCCTCTGCCACTGAGTCTGAGGGGCAGCAGCACTCCCCGGCTCCTCTGCCAGAGTATGAGGGGTGGCAACACTCCCCGGCTCCTCTGCCAGAGTCTGAGGGGTGGCAGCACTCCCCGGCTCCTCTGCCATAGTCTGAGGGGTGGCAGCACTCCCCGGCTCCTCTGCCATAGTCTGAGGGACAGCAACACTCCTCGGCTCCTCTGCCAGAGTCTGAGGGGCAGCAGCACTCCCCAGCTCCTCTGCCAGAGTCTGAGTCTGAGGGGCAGCAACACTCCCCGGCTCCTCTGCCATAGTCTGAGCCTGAGGGGCAGCAGCACTCCCCGGCTCCTCTGCCAGAGTCTGAGGGGCAGCAACACTCCCCAGCTCCTCTGCCAGAGTCTGAGGGGGCAGCAGCATTCCCCGGCTCCTCTGCCAGAGTCTGAGGGGCAGCAACACTCCCCGGCTCCTCTGCCAGAGTCTGAGGGGCAGCAACACTCCCCGGCTCATCTGCCATAGTCTGAGGGGGCAGCAGCACTCCCCGGCTCCTCTGCCAGAGTCTGAGGGGTGGCAGCACTCCCCAGCTTCTCTGCCAGAGTCTGAGGGGCGGCAGCACTCCCCGGCTCCTCTGCCACCGAGTATGAGGGGCATCAGCACTCCCCAGCTCCTCTGCCAGAGTCTGAGTATGAGGGGCAGCAGCACTCCCCGGCTCCTCTGCCAGAGTCTGAGGGGCAGCAACACTCCCCGGCTCCTCTGCCAGAGTCTGAGGGGCAGCAGCACTCCCCGGCTCCTCTGCCAGAGTCTGAGGGGTGGCAGCACTCTCCGGCTCCTCTGCCAGAGTCTGAGTCTGAGGGGCAGCAACACTCCCCAGCTCCTCTGCTATAGTCTGAGGGGCATCAACACTCCCCAGCTCCTCTGCCAGAGTCTGAGGGGGCAGCAGCACTCCCCGGCTCCTCTGCCAGAGTCTGAGGGGCAGCAGCACTCCCCGGCTTCTCTGCCAGAGTCTGAGGGGTGGCAGCACTCCCCGGCTCCTCTGCCACTGAGTCTGAGGGGCAGCAGCACTCCCGGGGCACCGGTGCCGCTCTACGGTTACAGTACGTGCTCCTCGACGCCGACTTATCAAATTGCATACATGTGCGCGTCACTGGCCTTAATTAGGTGCATAAGCCTAGCAATATGTTCGACCATTTTGCAAAAAGCAAAACTATGCATGAGTTTAAACAATATACGAAAATAAAGCCCGGCCACTACACCGCAATAGCAGTGAGGCACAACAGCATAGCATCAATGACAGTGATGCACAACAGCATAGCATCACCTGAGTTGGGTGAGCTGTCAAGTATAGCACGAACACCACAACAGATTGTATACTGAATCAGCCTAATGTGTCGTGATCGAGGGCACCATGATCCCGGCGTGTCAGCTAACCGGCCAGTTGGCACCTGACAAGCACGCTGGACCTCAATCAAAGCCCGGCACAGTGACTATGGGACTATGGGACTTCAGCGACTTCACTGCAATGTAGGTGAATTAAACTTACGCACAATGTGTTCTATCGTTTTTAATGAAGTTTTCCTTGGGCGGCTATGAAGTCATATTTGCATCGCATTCTAAGATTATCGTGGGTAAGGTCAAAGTCTGCTTCTAGCTTTCCTCAGTTGAGCACCAAAACACCCGGTATTAACGATCCTGATTGTATAATGAAGTACCAAATCACGGACAAAAGCTGCACCGTGTGCCCACCACACCGCCCCCGCGTGTTTCCATCCCTCCCGCTACGGTGAGCAGCAGCGGCCCCTCGAACCTCCTTCCTGCTGGAGGTCATGTTCCAGACGACCAGCGAGCCGTCCTCTGACGCGGAGAGCAGCTGTCGCGATCCGGCGTGATAGGACAGCGCCAGGATCTTTGCCGTGTGTCCCTGCAGCTCGTACGCGGTGCCCTGGCGGCCACCGATGTCCCACACGATGATGTTCTGGTCGTAGCTGCCCGAGAACAGCCACTGACGGGTGGAGTCCCACGACAGGGCGCTGTAGAAGCAGGAGAGGTTAGTCATGATTGTCACATGGAGAAACAAACACTGGCGGATCGCAGACCCATGATAGCGCGCTGTGGGGTCGGACGGGACAACTGTTACATGGAGAAACAAAGCCAATGGCGGATCGCGACCCATGATAGCGCGCTGTGGGGTCGGACGGGACAACTGTTACATGGAGAAACAAAGCCAATGGCGGATCGCGACCCATGATAGCGCGCTGTGGGGTCGGACGGGACAACTGTTACATGGAGGGACAAACACTGGCGGATCGCGACCCATGATAGCGCGCTGTGGGGTCGGACGGGACAACTGTTACATGGAGGGACAAACACTGGCGGATCGCGACCCATGATAGCGCGCTGTGGGGTCGGACGGGACAACTGTTACATGGAGGGACAAACACTGGCGGATCGCGACCCATGATAGCGCGCTGTGCGGTCGGACGGGACAACTGTTACATGGAGGGACAAACACTGGCGGATCGCGACCCATGATAGCGCGCTGTGCGGTCGGACGGGACAACTGTTACATGGAGGGACAGAGTCTGAGGGGCTCTGTCCTGACACTGGCGGATCGCGACCCATGATAGCGCGCTGTGGGGTCGGACGGGACAACTGTTACATGGAGGGACAAACACTGGCGGATCGCGACCCATGATAGCGCGCTGTGCGGTCGGACGGGACAACTGTTACATGGAGGGACAAACACTGGCGGATCGCGACCCATGATAGCGCGCTGTGGGGTCGGACGGGACAACTGTTACATGGAGAAACAAAGCCAATGGCGGATCGCGACCCATGATAACGAGCTGTGGGGTCGGACGGGACAACTGTTACATGGAGAAACAAAGCCAATGGCGGATCGCGACCCATGATAACGAGCTGTGGGGTCGGACGGGGGACAACTGTTACATGGAGAAACAAAGCCAATGGCGGATCGCGACCCATGATAACGAGCTGTGGGGTCGGACGGGACAACTGTTACATGGAGAAACAAAGCCAATGGCGGATCGCGACCCATGATAGCGCGCTGTGGGGTCGGACGGGACAACTGTTACATGGAGGGACACACACTGACGGAGCGAGTCCGAGCGAGCGAGACTGTGGGCGCACGAGAGGTTCACAACTGTCACACGGAGAGAGATACAACCACTGACGGGAAGCGTGCCACGACAGCACTCTGCAAGAATAGGCCAGACGCACACGTCCATATGTCGTTAGGCAAAACAAAAACAGGTCAAACCGTCACGACGATACGGCCAGGGGTGGAAAAGTCCCCGTTTGTTGGTGTTCTGTATACCAATACAAATTTTACTCCAGAACTGTGACTGGAAATCATATTTTTTGTACTCCAAGGAAAAAGCCAATTAAATGTGGCCAATCCACTCATCACTGTATTGTTTACAGGTTTGACTGAGAAGTGTGAAGTGGATCAACTCAACCCTTATCAGATTACCAGACCACCAGAGCAGCCTTCCAACTGCACCAGAGTCCAGACCAAGACCAAGACAGGCAGATTCACAAGTGAAGACATGCTATCCTCATTCCTCATTACAAAGGAGGATGTGATGTGCATGTGAATGTTGTCTAGTTCACCTGACCTTGAGCTAATAAAATGTGGATGAATGTGGAAAGAATGTTTTATGATAACAAGAACACACCGACCATGATTCCCACTGGAAATCGCGAATTACCTAAGCACCTGCAGACACCCGTCACACAATAGATTGCACTAGTCCCAGCAGGGCCGTATAATAAGGACGGTCACTTATAGTACACAAAGCTCAAATTGAAATGGTAATACCACATTTGTTATATAGCCTTAGGTAATACGCTTTCGAAGAGGCAAACACCACTATATGCGCCAAAAATGTCGACCATTAGTTATCGCGCAGCGAATAGAATGGTAGAATCTAGTACGATAGGTCCTTGGATAAAACGAAGTTCTACCGTAACCTTGGTTCTACCATTCTAGATACGCCAGCGACAACTAGAGGTTTCGGCCTAGGTGGCAAACTCATGAATTCTTGGTAGTCAAGGCTCCCCCAAACTCCATAGCAATATGCTGGGGAGGCTCCGGGCCGGGACTACCAAGAAACCAACGATGGTTCAAAGTTAAATACAACGTTATGAAGTCGTTAAAAACACATTGTGTGCACAACGTTAGACAGATAATCGCAAGGAGATCAAATATATACCCATCTTCCTTGATCAATGCAGACGAAAATGCGACATTCATTTGATATAACTGGGCGGCTGCTGGGGATTTCTGGGCGGCTCCTGGAGCCGCCCAGAAATCCCTGGTTTCCCGGGCCTTTTTCCCTAGTGTGCGCCCAGAAAGCACACGTGTTTGTGTTTGGGTAGGTGTTGGTTTTTTTTGGGTGATGGAATTTTGCGAATTTATCCGACCAATCAGCACCCTCCGACTAACAGCTGGCCACAGTTTACAACAGCACGTGTCCGGATCGGATGAGCGGCGACAGACCTTTCGGTAAATACTTGAATTATTATACCATAATAGTTCGTTTGCGACAACAATGAGTATCATATTTG
The DNA here is from genome assembly GCA_036785665.1 of Chirona hameri. Taxonomy (NCBI): domain Eukaryota; kingdom Metazoa; phylum Arthropoda; class Thecostraca; order Balanomorpha; family Balanidae; genus Chirona; species Chirona hameri. Next base: position 19,975 of record JAXIVJ010014444.1, on the reverse strand, counting down.
AAATAAGCTCATCTTAAAGCCGCAGGGAAACCATTATTGATAGCTGTATGTAGCTGCTGTTGGACCACCATATTGTTCATTCATGTAAGACGTATTTTGCCCAACATTTATATCTGTTCTGGGACGTTTGTATGACATGATTGGGATGATGAATCTGCACCGGATGAGTTAATTTTGTTAGAAGCATGGAACATAAACCCTACTTACTTAAACCAGTGTTTGTGTTGATATCATATTCATTAATGCATTGTAAACAGTTGTGTTCTCCCTTGTGAATCAAATGTCATTTATTCATCTCTTATTGGATAACAAAACCATATTAGTACACTGCAATTGTCAGATTTGCTAAATGAACAGTACTCACTTATTGGTCACATTGTAGGTGCCTAATCTTTATGTTAAACAATGGAGTCAGATTGTAGGCCTCTAGGCTCTACGTGCATCTGATAATTGTTCTTCTTCACATTATGTACTCCTTAAACATTTTTTTTTGCACTCCGTTACCAAGACAAAAGAGTAAAAATCCAGCCCTGACGATACCTCCCTGCCAGTCTGCTGGCAACATATATGTATTGCAACTGAAGCATGCAAAAGCACGAAGTAATGAAATCACCCCACCTCTGCTCCCAAGTCCCAACCCCACTCACACATCCAACATAGCTTATTTAATATTGTCAGTATGACTACACGCTCAGCTACCCCCGCCATAGCCCACACCTCCCACAAACCAGCTTCAACGTCTCCTAGACCGCACCCCAGTAGTGTCCAATGTGTCGATTTGGGTGGGAAATAACACCCAAATGTGAATTATTTTCTACTCTCACTCCCCATTTTAGGAGTGAATTTTCCACTTCCAAATTATGAATTGTGATATTGATTCTAACATAAATATTGACTTAAGTACATGCTCCACGGCACGCGTTTTTCGCTTTTTTTAATTTCGTTTATTTCATTTTGTCGTTTTTTTCGGCCTCCAAAAACTTTCTGTTCCATAGGAATACATGGAGACAGCTCCACGAGCGATGTTTATTTTTTCTTGAACGTTCGAACTCGCGAGAAAAAAAAAACGTACTCGGAAAACGAAAACACGACGCGAAAGAGCGAAAAAATAAAAACGAAACTATGATTCAACCCAAACGTTTGGATTGAATATCGTTTTTTCGGCTTGGATAGAGCAAATACTGCCACGGCCGCCCGGCCCACCCGGGACTGCTGCCACGGCCGCCCGGCCATGAATGTGCTGCAGCGATATCGAAGCGCGTGTTCAACATACTTTTTTCTTCAGTAAAGTTGAATTGTGTGGGTCTACAAAGCAAGCTCTAGCAGCCCCAGTATTCAGTATTGATTACTAATTTAATACCTATTGAGATTCATGTTGATTTGACCTAATTTCAACTTCATGGGAATGAGTGGCTCGTCCTTGGTCGTCCGGTGGCCGCTTCTGCTCCGCGGGTCCTGTCTAGCAGCCGGCCGCCCGGCCCACCCGGGACTGCTGGGACTGCTGCCACGGCCGCCCGGCCCACCCGGGACTGCTGCCACGGCCATCCGGCCCACCCGGGACTGCTGCCACGGTCGCCCGGCCCATCCGGGACTGCTGCCACGGCCGCCCGGCCCACCCGAGACTGCTGCCACGGTCGCCCGGCCCACCCGGGACTGCTGCCACGGCCGCCCGGCCCACCCGGGACTGCTGCCACGGCCGCCCGGCCCACCCGGGACTGCTGCCACGGCCGCCCGGCCCACCCGGGACTGCTGCCACGGCCGCCCGGCCCACCCGGGACTGCTGCCACGGCCGCCCGGCCCACCCGGGACTGCTGCCACGGCCGCCCGGCCCACCCGGGACTGCTGCCACGGCCGCCCGGCCCACCCGGGACTGCTGCCACGGCCGCCCGGCCCACCCGGGACTGCTGCCACGGCCGCCCGGCCCACCCGGGACTGCTGCCACGGCCACCCGGCCCACCCGGGACTGCTGCCACGGCAGCCCGGCCCACCCGGGACTGCTGCCACGGCCGCCCGGCCCACCCGGGACTGCTGCCACGGCCGCCAGGCCCACCCGGGACTGCTGCCACGGCACGCTGTCCACCCGGGACTGCTGCCACGGCCGCCCGGCCCACCCGGGACTGCTGCCACGGCCGCCCGGCCCACCCGGGACTGCTGCCACGGCACGCTGTCCACCCGGGACTGCTCCACGGCAGCCCGGCCCACCCGGGACTGCTGCCACGGCCGCCCGGCCCACCCGGGACTGCTGCCACGGCCGCCCGGCCCACCCGGGACTGCTGCCACGGCACGCTGTCCACCCGGGACTGCTGCCACGGCCGCCCGGCCCACCCGGGACTGCTGCCACGGCCGCCCGGCCCACCCGGGACTGCTGCCACGGCCGCCCGGCCCACCCGGGACTGCTGCCACGGCCGCCCGGCCCACCCGGGACTGCTGCCACGGCACGCTGTCCACCCGGGACTGCTGCCACGGCCGCCCGGCCCACCCGGGACTGCTGCCACGACACGCTGCCACCCGGGACTGCTGCCACGGCCGCCCGGCCCACCCGGGACTGCTGCCACGGCACGCTGTCCACCCGGGACTGCTGCCACGGCCGCCCGGCCCACCCGGGACTGCTGCCACGGCCGCCCAGCCCACCCGGGACTGCTGCCACGGCCGCCCGGCCCACCCGGGACTGCTGCCACGGCACGCTGTCCACCCGGGACTGCTGCCACGGCCGCCCGGCCCACCCGGGACTGCTGCCACGGCACGCTGCCACCCGGGACTGCTGCCACGGCCGCCCGGCCCACCCGGGACTGCTGCCACGGCCGCCCGGCCCACCCGGGACTGCTGCCACGGCACGCTGCCACCCGGGACTGCTGCCACGGCACGCTGCCACCCGGGACTGCTGCCACGGCACGCTGCCACCCGGGACTGCTGCCACGGCACGCTGTCCACCTGGGACTGCTGCCACGGCACGCTGCCACCCGGGACTGCTGCCACGGCCGCCCGGCCCACCCGGGACTGCTGCCACGGCCGCCCGGCCCACCCGGGACTGCTGCCACGGCACGCTGTCCACCCGGGACTGCTGCCACGGCCGCCCGGCCCACCCGGGACTGCTGCCACGGCACGCTGTCCACCCGGGACTGCTGCCACGGCCGCCCGGCCCACCCGGGACTGCTGCCACGGCACGCTGTCCACCCGGGACTGCTGCCACGGCCGCCCGGCCCACCCGGGACTGCTGCCACGGCACGCTGCCACCCGGGACTGCTGCCACGGCCGCCCGGCCCACCCGGGACTGCTGCCACGGCCGCCCGGCCCACCCGGGACTGCTGCCACGGCCGCCCGGCCCACCCGGGACTGCTGCCACGGCCGCCCGGCCCACACGGGACTGCTGCCACGGCACGCTGTCCACCCGGGACTGCTGCCACGGCCGCCCGGCCCACCCGGGACTGCTGCCACCGCCGCCCGGCCCACCCGGGACTGCTGCCACGGCACGCTGTCCACCCGGGACTGCTGCCACGGCCGCCCGGCCCACCCGGGACTGCTGCCACGACACGCTGCCACCCGGGACTGCTGCCACGGCCGCCCGGCCCACCCGGGACTGCTGCCACGGCACGCTGTCCACCCGGGACTGCTGCCACGGCCGCCCGGCCCACCCGGGACTGCTGCCACGGCACGCTGTCCACCCGGGACTGCTGCCACGGCCGCCCGGCCCACCCGGGACTGCTGCCACGGCCGCCCGGCCCACCCGGGACTGCTGCCACGGCACGCTGTCCACCCGGGACTGCTGCCACGGCCGCCCGGCTCACCCGGGACTGCTGCCACGGCACGCTGTCCACCCGGGACTGCTGCCACGGCCGCCCGGCCCACCCGGGACTGCTGCCACGGCCGCCCGGCCCACCCGGGACTGCTGCCACGGCCGCCCGGCCCACCCGGGACTGCTGCCACGGCCGCCCGGCCCACCCGGGACTGCTGCCACGGCCGCCCGGCCCACCCGGGACTGCTGCCACGGCCGCCCGGCCCACCCGGGACTGCTGCCACGGCACGCTGTCCACCCGGGACTGCTGCCACGGCCGCCCGGCCCACCCGGGACTGCTGCCACGGCCGCCCGGCCCACCCGGGACTGCTGCCACGGCCGCCCGGCCCACCCGGGACTGCTGCCACGGCCGCCCGGCCCACCCGGGACTGCTGCCACGGCCGCCCGGCCCACCCGGGACTGCTGCCACGGCACGCTGTCCACCCGGGACTGCTGCCACGGCCGCCCGGCCCACCCGGGACTGCTGCCACGGCACGCTGCCACCCGGGACTGCTGCCACGGCACGCTGCCACCCGGGACTGCTGCCACGGCCGCCCGGCCCACCCGGGACTGCTGCCACGGCACGCTGTCCACCCGGGACTGCTGCCACGGCCGCCCGGCCCACCCGGGACTGCTGCCACGGCATGCTGCCACCCGGGACTGCTGCCACGGCACGCTGCCACCCGGGACTGCTGCCACGGCCGCCCGGCCCACCCGGGACTGCTGCCACGGCACGCTGTCCACCCGGGACTGCTGCCACGGCCGCCCGGCCCACCCGGGACTGCTGCCACGGCCGCCCGGCCCACCCGGGACTGCTGCCACGGCCGCCCGGCCCACCCGGGACTGCTGCCACGGCCGCCCGGCCCACCCGGGACTGCTGCCACGGCCGCCCGGCCCACCCGGGACTGCTGCCACGGCCGCCCGGCCCACCCGGGACTGCTACCACGGCCGCCCGGCCCACCCGGGACTGCTGCCACGGCCGCCCGGCCCACCCGGGACTGCTGCCACGGCACGCTGTCCACCCGGGACTGCTGCCACGGCCGCCCGGCCCACCCGGGACTGCTGCCACGGCCGCCCGGCCCACCCGGGACTGCTGCCACGGCCGCCCGGCCCACCCGGGACTGCTGCCACGGCACGCTGTCCACCCGGGACTGCTGCCACGGCCGCCCGGCCCACCCGGGACTGCTGCCACGGCACGCTGTCCACCCGGGACTGCTGCCACGGCACGCTGCCCACGCTGCCCACGCCAAAAACGCGAGAGAAAAAAATCAACTCAGTAAAGCAAAAACCGAAAAAACGAAAAAATAAAACAATAAAAAAATTACCAACGCATGCCGTGGAGTACATGCTGTGCAGCCTATACAGCACAGAGGGGCACCTTAAGAGTACATGATTTCAACCAAAACTACTGCTTTTCATATTCAAAACAATATAATTTTAGGACACTGCACTTCAGGGTCTCCCACATTCTGATAAGGCGGCGACTCCGATCCCGCACAACATTCACTCACATGCCTTCCACAACACAGCATTCACTCACATGCCTTCCACAACACAGCATTCACTCACATGCCTTCCACAACACAGCATCCACTCACATGCCTTCCACAACACAGCATTCACTCACATGCCTTCCACAACACAGCATTCACTCACATGCCTTCCACAACACAGCATTCACTCACATGCCTTCCACAACACAGCATCCACTCACATGCCTTCCACAACACAGCATTCACTCACATGCCTTCCACAACACAGCATTCACTCACATGCCTACCACAACACAGCATTCACTCACATGCCTTCCACAACACAGCATTCACTCACATGCCTTCCACAACACAGCATTCACTCACATGCCTTCCACAACACAGCATCCACTCACATGCCTTCCACAACACAGCATTCACTCACATGCCTTCCACAACACAGCATTCACTCACATGCCTTCCACAGCACAGCATTCACTCACATGCCTTCCACAACACAGCATCCACTCACAGGCCTTCCACAACACAGCATTCACTCACATGCCTTCCACAACACAGCATTCACTCACATGCCTTCCACAACACAGCATTCACTCACATGCCTTCCACAACACAGCATTCACTCACAAGCCTTCCACAACACAGCATTCACTCACATGCCTTCCACAACACAGCATTCACTCACATGCCTTCCACAACACAGCATTCACTCACATGCCTTCCACAACACAGCATTCACTGACATGCCTTCCACAACACAGCATTCACTGACATGCCTTCCACAACACAGCATTCACTCACATGCCTTCCACAACACAGCATTCACTCAAATGCCTTCCACAACACAGCATTCACTCACATGCCTTCCACAACACAGCATTCACTCACATGCCTTCCACAACACAGCATTCACTCACATGCCTTCCACAACACAGCATTCACTCACAAGCCTTCCACAACACAGCATTCACTCACATGCCTTCCACAACACAGCATTCACTCACATGCCTTCCACAACACAGCATTCACTCACATGCCTTCCACAACACAGCATCCACTCACATGCCTTCCACAACACAGCATTCACTCACATGCCTTCCTCAACACAGCATTCACTCACATGCCTTCCACAACACAGCATCCACTCACATGCCTTCCACAACACAGCATTCACTCACATGCCTTCCACAACACAGCATTCACTCACATGCCTTCCACAACACAGCATTCACTCACATGCCTTCACAACACAGCATTCACTCACAAGCCTTCCACAACACAGCATTCACTCACATGCCTTCCACAACACAGCATTCACTCACATGCCTTCCACAACACAGCATCCACTCACATGCCTTCCACAACACAGCATTCACTCACAAGCCTTCCACAACACAGCATTCACTCACATGCCTTCCACAACACAGCATTCACTCACATGCCTTCCACAACACAGCATTCACTCACATGCCTTCCACAACACAGCATTCACTCACATGCCTTCCACAACACAGCATTCACTCACATGCCTTCCACAACACAGCATTCACTCACATGCCTTCCACAACACAGCATTCACTCACATGCCTTCCACAACACAGCATTCACTCACATGCCTTCCACAACACAGCATTCACTCACATGCCTTCCACAACACAGCATTCACTCACATGCCTTCCACAACACAGCATTCACTCACATGCCTTCCACAACACAGCATTCACTCACATGCCTTCCACAACACAGTATTCACTCACATGCCTTCCACAACACAGCATTCACTCACATGCCTTCCACAACACAGCATTCACTCACAAGCCTTCCACAACACAGCATTCACTCACATGCCTTCCACAACACAGCATTCACTCACATGCCTTCCACAACACAGCATTCACTCACATGCCTTCCACAACACAGCATTCACTCACATGCCTTCCACAACACAGCATTCACTCACATGCCTTCCACAACACAGCATTCACTCACATGCCTTCCACAACACAGCATTCACTCACATGCCTTCCACAACACAGCATTCACTCACATGCCTTCCACAACACAGCATTCACTCACATGCCTTCCACAACACAGCATTCACTCACATGCCTTCCACAACACAGCATCCACTCACATGCCTTCCACAACACAGCATTCACTCACATGCCTTCCACAATCACCCACTGCCTCTCACATCACTATCCTCCATCCCCACCCCACCCCATCCCATCCCATCCCACCCCACCCCACCCCACCCCATCCCATCCCATCCCACCCCACCCCACCCCACCCCACCCCACCCCACCCCACCCCACCCCACCCCACCCCACCCCACCCCACCCCACCCCACCCCACCCCACCCCACCCCACCCCACCCCACCCTCACTCTCACTCGATTCTGCCCCACCCCACCCTCACTCCACTCTCACCCCACCCCATCCCACCCCCACCCCACTCTCATCCGATGCTGCCCCACCCCACCCTCACTCCACTCTCACCCGATGCTGCCCCACCCCACCCCACCCCCACCCCACCCTCACTCCACTCTCACCCGATGCTGCCCCACCCCACCCTCACTCCACTCTCACCCGATGCTGCCCCACCCCACCCCACCCTCACTCCACTCTCACCCGATGCTGCCCCACCCCACCCCACCCCCACCCCACCCTCACTCCACTCTCACCCGATGCTGCCCCACCCCACCCCACCCTCACTCCACTCTCACCCGATGCTGCCCCACCCCACCCCACCCCACCCCACCCCCACCCCACCCTCACTCCACTCTCACCCGATGCTGCCCCACCCCACCCCACCCTCACTCCACTCTCACCCGATGCTGCCCCACCCCACCCCACCCTCACTCCACTCTCACCCGATGCTGCCCCACCCCACCCCACCCTCACTCCACTCTCACCCGATGCTGCCCCACCCCACCCCACCCTCACTCCACTCTCACCCGATACTGCCCCACCCCACCCCACCCTCACTCCACTCTCACCCGATGCTGCCCCACCCCACCCCACCCCACCCCACCCCACCCCACCCCACCCCACCCTCACTCCACTCTCACCCGATGCTGCCCCACCCACTCCACTCCACTCCACTCCACTCCACTCCACTCCACTCCACTCTACTCTACTCTACTCCACTCCACTCCACTCCACTCCACTCCACTCCACTCCACTCCACTCCACTCCACTCCACTCCACTCCACTCCACTCCACTCCACTCCATCCCCCCCCCCTCACTCCACTCTCACCCGATGCTGCCCGTGTGCCCATTCAGCCTGGTGATCAGCGTCGGGCCCGTGTCCTCCAGCTTCAGCATGGTGATGAGTCCCGAGTAGTCTCCTACAAACACGTGTTTAGACGTGGCATCATACTGGATGGCGGTGCACCACGCGTCGGTCTGGTGTCCGCCCAGCCGGCGACCCGTCTCCGTGCAGTGGTATTGGAACGTCTTGTCGCGGCTGGCACTCAGCGTCCACTGGCTGGCGATACACAGCAGGCAGGCGGTCACCCGCGCCTGGTGAGCCAGGTAGTCCCGCACCGGGGACAGCCGGTTGTAGTCGGTGGCCAGGTGGAACTCCTGTGGGCGAGGGAGGGGTCATCAGGCGAGGACGGGCGAGGTGTGATGCTCTGAATGTTCTGAATTGTAATGATAATATGCAGAAAGCATGCCATGATTGGTACGCTTGGTGGCAACCTTCCAGTTTCCACTGACAGGGGCATCGAGTATTGTCTCTGGATGATCTGGTCTCTACACAGCGAAACAAAATCATAATACCGCCTGGTGCCCAACAACAATGAACCCCACCCCAATGCTACCTTGACTGGTTACCATCATGCTGCTTATTCCCTCCTGCTATTCCGCCTCAGACCGACAACGTTGATCCGACAGATTAACACCCATTGAGCTTAACTCAATCACTCACACAGCGCCCGGCCGACCCAGCGACTCAACACAGCGCCCAGCCGACCCAGCGACTCACACAGCGCCCAGCCGACCCAGCGACTCACACAGCGCCCAGCCGACCCAGCGACTCACACAGCGCCCAGCCGACCCAGCGACTCACACAGCGCCCGACCGACCCAGCGACTCACACAGCGCCCAGCCGACCCAGCGACTCACACAGCGCCCGGCCGACCCAGCGACTCACACAGCGCCCGACCGACCCAGCGACTCACACAGCGCCCAGCCGACCCAGCGACTCACACAGCGCCCAGCCGACCCAGCGACTCACACAGCGCCCAGCCGACCCAGCGACTCACACAGCGCCCGGCCGACCCAGCGACTCACACAGCGCCCAGCCGACCCAGCGACTCACACAGCGCCCAGCCGACCCAGCGACTCACACAGCGCCCGGCCGACCCAGCGACTCACACAGCGCCCAGCCGACCCAGCGACTCACACAGCGCCCGGCCGACCCAGCGACTCACACAGCGCCCGGCCGACCCAGCGACTCACACAGCGCCCGGCCGACCCAGCGACTCACACAGCGCCCGGCCGACCCAGCGACTCACACAGCGCCCGGCCGACCCAGCGACTCACACAGCGCCCAGCCGACCCAGCGACTCACACAGCGCCCAGCCGACCCAGCGACTCACACAGCGCCCGATCGACCCAGCGACTCACACAGCGCCCGACCGACCCAGCGACTCACACAGCGCCCAGCCGACCCAGCGACTCACACAGCGCCCGGCCGACCCAGCGACTCACACAGCGCCCGGCCGACTCAGCGACTCACACAGCGCCCAGCCGACCCAGCGACTCACACAGCGCCCAGCCGACCCAGCGACTCACACAGCGCCCGGCCGACCCAGCGACTCACACAGCGCCCAGCCGACCCAGCGACTCACACAGCGCCCGGCCGACCCAGCGACTCACACAGCGCCCAGCCGACCCAGCGACTCACACAGCGCCCAGCCGACCCAGCGACTCACACAGCGCCCGGCCGACCCAGCGACTCACACAGCGCCCAGCCGACCCAGCGACTCACACAGCGCCCGGCCGACCCAGCGACTCACACAGCGCCCAGCCGACCCAGCGACTCACACAGCGCCCAGCCGACCCAGCGACTCACACAAACGGTGCCGTTGTCGAGTCCGACGAATAGCCGGTGGGAGGGGGCGTGGTAGAACAGACAGGTGGTGGGTGACGGCATATAGTGACACACGCTGGGCCAGAACTGGCCCGTGTCTCTCCTGAGCCACACCCGCACCGACCTGCAACACATGCGAGGCACGAGAGTCAGCAGTATCAGAAAAGGGGTTAAACGATCTGAGTTCGTGGAACAATTTTTTCGCCAGCGGTGGACTTGTTTTCTTCTCATGCGTATACCAGTATTTTTTCGTAATTTTTGATACGCGTTTCTGCACAACCTCTTTTCATCTATGCCAATATGTGCATATATTATGATGTGGAAAATTGATGAATCGTCAGTCGTATTTCCTGTACATATATAGTCTTGGCGTCAGTCGGGGACCGAGACTCCCGGGGCATATGTTAAAAAGGTACCATGCATCGTTGCGTATGTGTATATGGGAAACTGTGCTCAAGTATCAGTCTAAAGTACTGCCGCTTTTTGCATAACGTATTTTTAGAGCCTCAGGGTTATCCATGGCCCGATGACAATGGTATCGGTGGCGGGGTTGTAGCCTGAATACGCAAACACTTTTTTGGGTCATACATACTCGACGCCCTTAACGTTTTAGAGGTTTCAAAACTTCACTATTTAGTCACTACGCATCCTTGAAGACACTATTCTGTATTTGTTATGTTATTTAGAATGTATCTTACCTAACTATGTTGAAACGATGATTTTCCCGGTGTCGCTCCTGCCGTGTTCACCGCCGACATTACTACGCGTATGAACACCATGATCTGAACAAGGCTGGCGTTTCGCGGGCGTTTCCGGTTAGTCTACTTCATAAGATAAATATGAAATGATGACGTCATGGGAACAAGGTAATGCTGACACATCATTGGAGCAACAATAATGACCGGTAACAATTATTCACTAGGAAAGCAAGGAACCTGTGATGTCACGAGACAAAACAATGCGTCGTGGTGGCGGCCGCTGCGCGGCCGACCACCTTCGGTCTCAAATACAAGTCCTGCGCTCCGCCAGGAACGGAGGTTTAGTGAGAGCGTGACAGGGTTTAGTGGTCGACGAAATTATTCTAGATTTGCAACTTCTGTATCTACCACAAAAAACCGCATGAAATACCGCAGCTTTAATTTACCCAAAAAATACGCATGAAATACCGCAGCTTTAATTTAGTAGCGGTGTTCGAATGCTATTTTCAATGCGCAACATTTTCTTCGCCAAATTATTAAACCATTCAATTTATTGTCTTCCCCACCACCCAATTACCCCTTTTCCCACTTCCCCCCGAACCCAAAAACCCCGATTTCCCACCTTCCCCCTAGAATGAAGGGCATATATGGAGGAACTATATTTATGGCGACGAAATATCATCAAGGGCACCTCAGTCAGCTGGCATGTAAACAAAGTTTGGCGACGGGCGAGAGGCGACGGAAGCGGCGAAATATTAATTATTGAAGTTATAATTAGTTATAGTGCGAAATGTGTTGGGGAAGACATCCATAGTTACTAAACGTGATATTCTCTATCGATTGGTAGGTATATTATAGGAATTTAAGTATGTAGTAGCATGTACCACAAGTATGTACCGCCCTTTTTTGGGAGGTTTTAGAAAGTTTTTTTAAAAAAGAAAAGTACCAGTTTTCTTTCCCTAAATAATTGCATAAATCTCGGAATTTGGAGGTTCCGCCTTAATTTTTTTTTTAACAATGTGTCGCATCACTGTCACGTTCCGGCCATTGTTCGGAAAGTCAAGTCTCAGTCTATTGTGTATGCTCGTCAGTCATTTGCACCTGCAGACTAAAACAAAATATTTAGTCAAAGTTTTCACAGAATAAAACTTCCTAGTTCAGAAAAATGTAGAAACGGACCACTTTTTTGGCACTGCGAGAGTGGTCAGTACACCGTGTCTTCCTGCAGCCACACGCGCACCGACCTGGAACACGGGCCGGCAAACGACAGTGGTCAGCACCAAGTTGACTGAAACACACATAATAGTCTTAGTTACCAGTAAAACGCCGTTTTGGGCGATGACCGAGGGGGCGCGCTCTGGTAAAGGTAAAAGAGGTTTGAAATATGAAACGGTAAGGGAGCACACGTGGTAGTAACACATAGTCCTTTTAGTCCTTTTAATCCTCCAGAAAAATTGCCAGGCCTCAATGCATGCAAACATAAAAATTAAGTTGCATTACATTGTCATGATCTCCTTTCTCGAATCCGCCAAAAGGGAGTACGTCCTGAACGCTGCATGATTCATCGCATCGTGCTTAGATTAATAAAGCCTTTTTTTATCCAGAATGATTTCGGTTCATTTCGACGTTTGCGTGTTCCAACTGCCACGCGCTGTGGTACCACCCCTAATAGAACGCACCATACCAAAAACAAAATTGATTTGATGGAACTATCCAATGGTGAAAACCCGATCTCAATCGGAGCAGTGGTTGCAAAGTTATTAGCTTCCGAAAAGTGGCTGTACGGCCGTGTCGGGCCAGTTCGGGCCGGGTCAAATGCAAATTTGTCTAGTAGGTTGACTAGAAACCTCACGGGCGCTTCGCGCCCGCTCGGTAATCACCAGAATCATCAGGAACAATAGATTATTATGATGTAATCATTTTTGGAAATTTGGAAATTTTGTTATTTCAACACGTGATCTCAGGTCAAATCACGTGATTTTATAATGTGGTCTTTTAAAATTCGGATTTGTTTCCATGCCAGAATGGACATCGATACATAAACCTTCGATGTTTAAAAATTGGTGATAGTTTTTCACTAAATATAATATTTATATTTTTGTATTTGGAAACAAATCATGGTCACCAGTCTTTGGTAATAACTTTGCACGTAATTGTGCTAGAGAGCTCAATTAGACGGCATTATGCTTAGGTATCTCGTCGACCTGCTTTCAATGATATATACATCAGCCCTGTAGTCGCCCTGTGACCTCAAGGTCACGTGACCAGAGCTCACCCGGTGCAGTCCACGTCAGATCGACCAAACCATAACATCCTACTTCTCACATTTCGATTGAACAAGGTTCGGGGGTTATCTGGGCCGTACATTCCCGCTGTAAAATTGTCAGCCCCGTCCGTCGAACAGTTTTCGAGTTATAACCTCAGGCATCTCTTTGATGTCGCACAAAGGTTTAATTTTCTTCGGGCGATATATATCGGGATATATCCTATACATAATTCGAATGATATACAACCACGTATCATCAGAATCGCCATGAACCACAAATTAATGTAATTTAATCTTGTGTGAGAACTCGAATGGAAGTGTCGAAATTTTGGCATGTGACCTCAGGCCAGGCCACGTGATTTCGTTATGTTCTCAGTTAAAATGCGTGATTTTTCTTAGGTGGAATAGGAGGGTGCAGGCCCTTTGAATCACGTGCCAACCTCTAATTATGTCGCTCAGTGATCAAGATCACATGATGACATAATTAAATATTTCGCCGATCGAGGCGTCTGTGGGTCCTCAAAATATCAATTTTTCTTCTCTCTATTTCCAGACCGAGAATGTTATACAAAATGGCTAAAAGTGTCTTCCAGAGAGAAAAAACGTTAAATTGTGCGAAATAAAACGAAAAATGTAAATAAGTTATCTATTGTATAATCAAGCCAGGTAATTTGTGAAATCAACCTCAGGGGACGTGAGCTTGAGGTCATGGAGTGACCTGCAGGGGTCATGCTATGCATCATGGAATGCAGCTCGACGAGACAGATATAATGCCGTTGAGTTAAGCTCTCTAGCACCAGTAAAACGCCTGTTTGGGCGATGACCGAGCGGGCGCGCACTGGTAAACCTAAAACAGGTTTGAAATATGAAACGGTACGGGTGCACACGTGGTAGTAACACATAGTCCTTTTAGTCTATTAGTCCTCCATAAAAATTGCCAGGCCTCCATGCATGCCAACATAAAAATTAAGTTTTATTAAATTGTACATGATCTCCTTTCTCGAATCTGCAAAAAAGGGAGTACGTCCTGAGCGGCTGCATGCTTCAGCGTATACAAAACGAATGCTTATTACCGAGCGGGCGCGAAGCGCCCGTGAGGTTTCTAGTCAACTTACTAGACAAATTTAAAATTTGACCCGGCCCGACCCGGCCATACAGACGCTTTTCAGAAGCTAATAACTTTGCAACCACTGCTCCGATTGAGATTGGGTTTTCACCATTGGATAGGTCCATCAAATCAATTTTGTTTTGGTATGGTCAGGCACGTAGCCAGGATTTCGTCCAGGGAGAGGGCGGCGCCTCGAAAGGGCCCCTTCCGGAGCCTTGAAAGGGCCCTCTTCCCAAGCGTTGGAACCCCCCCCCCAAAAAAAAAACGGATGAAAAGGCGCGTTACAGGGACAGAAAATGCAGTATGACAGGTATGGCATGGGCCATACCAATTGTTAGGAGCTGGAGTTAGCAAACTGCCATATCAAGTTTGGAACCAGCGACACCAATTTGGAATCAGCTATATCAACTTGGAATATTTGTTAAGCTCAAGACCTGGAACTCTTAAACAAATTGCGCAGCGGAGCGGCGATACAATTTTGAGTCTTATGCCCTGGATATGCTTTCTAATCAATGCGTCGCATTACGTATGGTGCGG